>CM031681.1:24697582-24757582 GCA_006182925.3 Reinhardtius hippoglossoides | reverse complement strand
AAACGTTAAATCACGTGACTTAAAAACAAAACCATGTTTTTCTTTTGTTCACTCAAACGTTCAGCGAAAGTTAAAACAAGTGCAAACACGTATGCACTTCTATTTACAGTCTGAAACTAAACAGAATGAAACATGACATCAGTTTTTACCTTTTGGCAGCAGACGACACCGTCTCTTTCCTGGTAACAGATGTGGAGTCTCTCTTTCGTCCAGATGTTCCTCCGTTAGTGATGCAGGACATGGAGTAGGCTTCCCGCAGTACAGCTCCACCTGGTGGGGACAGCAGGCTACTCATTACACGGACTGAGCCCTGGCTTCATTTAACAGAAACGTCAGGTTTTACATTTCTAATGGTCAAACTGATCATCAGTGAAGTTTGTGTCTGAACTAAAAACTAGATTGAATCAAAATCACTTTCATCTGCGAGTTTAAATAAAAAATGAAACCCATTAAACTGAGGAGTCGTGACTGAATCATGTGACTAATAATCAATATATTTCATCATGTTATCACAGGGGAAACTGATCAATATGTTTAGAAACTTAAAACACTTTTTAGATATTGTTGATATCGATTCTATTTAGTTTTTTATTAAATCAATGATCCAAAATAAACATTCTTTTTATTGATTGATGACATTTAAACTTTGTGCAGACGGAGAATAAAACAAAACAGCTGATGAGGTCAGAGGTTAAACTCATTAGAGCCAATCAGATCAGTCAGTTGTAGATTTCATCAATCATTAGTCTAATAAAACTAATAACACACGTCACCTTTTCCTCCTTGTTTTTTGGTCACAGGCGTTGCAGAGTCTTCGGACGCCGCAAGGCGACGAAGGACGTCGGCGAGAGCGGCTTTCATGACCGTCAGCTCGTCTTCCTGCTGCTGAACACGAAGCTCCAGAGCCGAGAGACGATCGTTGACATCTGAGACACTGGCTCCAGACATACTGTCATCTGCAGAGACAGAGAGGTAATCTGATTACACTGTCATCTGCAGAGAGAGAGGTCTCCACTGGTCTCTATCAGGTCTCTACTGGTCTCTACCAGGTATCCACTGGTCTCTATCAGGTATCCACTGGTCTCTATCAGGTATCCACTGGTCTCTATCAGGTCTCTACTGGTCTCTACCAGGTTTCTACTGGTCTCTACCAGGTATCCACTGGTCTCTATCAGGTCTCTACTGGTCTCTATCAGGTATCCACTGGTCTCTACTGGTCTCTATCAGGTCTCTACTGGTCTCTATCAGGTCTCTACTGGTCTCTACCAGGTATCCACTGGTCTCTATCAGGTATCCACTGGTCTCTATCAGGTCTCTACTGGTCTCTATCAGGTATCCACTGGTCTCTACTGGTCTCTATCAGGTCTCTACTGGTCTCTATCAGGTCTCTACTGGTCTCTATCAGGTATCCACTGGTCTCTATCAGGTATCCACTGGTCTCTACTGGTCTCTATCAGGTCTCTACTGGTCTCTATCAGGTCTCTACTGGTCTCTATCAGGTCTCTACTGGTCTCTATCAGGTATCCACTGGTCTCTATCAGGTATCCACTGGTCTCTACTGGTCTCTATCAGGTCTCTACTGGTCTCTATCAGGTCTCTACTGGTCTCTACCAGGTATCCACTGGTCTCTATCAGGTATCCACTGGTCTCTATCAGGTCTCTACTGGTCTCTATCAGGTATCCACTGGTCTCCACTGGTCTCTATCAGGTCCCCACTGGTCTCTATCAGGTCTCTACTGGTCTCTATCAGGTATCCACTGGTCTCTATCAGGTCTCCACTGGTCTCTATCAGGTCTCTACCAGGTATCCACTGGTCTCTATCAGGTCTCTATCAGGTCTCTACTGGTCTCTATCAGGTCTCTACTGGTCTCTATCAGGTATCCACTGGTCTCTATCAGGTCTCTACTGGTCTCTATCAGGTATCCACTGGTCTCTATCAGGTCTCTACTGGTCTCTACCAGGTCTCTACTGGTCTCTACCAGGTCTCTACTGGTCTCTATCAGGTCTCTACTGGTCTCTATCAGGTATCCACTGGTCTCTATCAGGTCTCTACTGGTCTCTACCAGGTATCCACTGGTCTCTACCAGGTCTCCACTGGTCTCTATCAGGTCTCTACTGGTCTCTATCAGGTCTCTACTGGTCTCTACCAGGTATCCACTGGTCTCTATCAGGTATCCACTGGTCTCTATCAGGTCTCTACTGGTCTCTACCAGGTTTCTACTGGTCTCTACCAGGTATCCACTGGTCTCTACCAGGTATCCACTGGTCTCTATCAGGTATCCACTGGTCTCTATCAGGTATCCACTGGTCTCTATCAGGTATCCACTGGTCTCTACTGGTATCTATTGGTCTCTACTGGTATCTATTGGTCTCTATCAGGTATCCACTGGTCTCTACTGGTATCTATTGGTCTCTACTGGTATCTATTGGTCTCTACTGGTATCTATTGGTCTCTACTGGTATCTATTGGTCTCTATCAGGTATCCACTGGTCTCTACTGGTCTCTATCAGGTCTCCACTGGTCTATCAGGTATCCACTGGTCTCTACTGGTCTCTATCAGGTATCCACTGGTCTCTACTGGTATCTATTGGTCTCTATCAGGTCTCTATCAGGTCTCTACTGGTATCTATTGGTCTCTACTGGTCTCTATCAGGTATCTATTGGTCTCTATCAGGTCTCTACCAGGTATCCACTGGTCTCTATTGGTCTCTATCAGGTCTCTACCAGGTATCCACTGGTCTCTACTGGTCTCTATCAGGTATCCACTGGTCTCTACTGGTATCTATCGGTCTCTATCAGGTCTCCACTGGTCTCTACTGGTATCTATTGGTCTCTATCAGGTCTCCACTGGTATCCACTGGTCTCTATCAGGTATCCACTGGTCTCTATCAGGTATCCACTGGTCTCTACTGGTCTCTATCAGGTCTCTATCAGGTCTCTACTGGTCTCTATCAGGTCTCCACTGGTCTCTATCAGGTATCCACTGGTCTCTATCAGGTATCCACTGGTCTCTATCAGGTATCCACTGGTCTCTATCAGGTATCCACTGGTCTCTACTGGTATCTATTGGTCTCTACTGGTATCTATTGGTCTCTATCAGGGATCCACTGGTCTCTACTGGTATCTATTGGTCTCTACTGGTCTCTATCAGGTATCCACTGGTCTCTACTGGTATCTATTGGTCTCTATCAGGTCTCCACTGGTCTATCAGGTATCCACTGGTCTCTACTGGTCTCTATCAGGTATCCACTGGTCTCTACTGGTATCTATTGGTCTCTATCAGGTCTCTATCAGGTCTCCACTGGTCTCTATCAGGTATCCACTGGTCTCTACTGGTATCTATTGGTCTCTATCAGGTCTCTACCAGGTATCCACTGGTCTCTATCAGGTATCCACTGGTCTCTACTGGTATCTATCGGTCTCTATCAGGTCTCCACTGGTCTCTACTGGTATCTATTGGTCTCTATCAGGTCTCCACTGGTATCCACTGGTCTCTATCAGGTATCCACTGGTCTATACTGGTATCTATTGGTATCTACTGGTCTCTACTGGTCTCTATTGGTCTCTACTGGTATCTATTGGTCTCTATCAGGTCTCCACTGGTCTCTATCAGGTATCCACTGGTCTATACTGGTATCTATTGGTCTCTACTGGTCTCTATTGGTCTCTACTGGTATCTATTGGTCTCTATCAGGTATCTACTGGTATCTACTGGTCTCTATCAGGTCTCCACTGGTCTCTATCAGGTATCCACTGGTCTCTATCAGGTATCCACTGGTCTCTGCTGGTCTCTATCAGGTATCCACTGGTCTCTACTGGTATCTATTGGTCTCTATCAGGTCTCCACTGATCTCTACTGGTATCTATTGGTATCCACTGGTCTCTATCAGGTCTCCACTGGTCTCTACTGGTATCTATTGGTCTCTATCAGGTATCCACTGGTCTCTACTAGTATCTATTGGTCTCTACTGGTCTTTATCAGGTCCCCACTGGTCTCTATCAGGTATCCACTGGTCTCTACTGGTCTCTATTGGTATCTATTGGTCTCTATCAGGTATCCACTGGTCTCCACTGGTCTCTATCAGGTATCCACTGGTCTCTACTGGTCTCTATTGGTCTCTACTGGTCTCTATCAGGTCCCCACTGGTCTCTATCAGGTATCCACTGGTCTCTACTGGTATCTATTGGTCTCTACTGGTCTCTATCAGGTCCCCACTGGTCTCTACTGGTCTCTACTGGTATCTATTGATCTCTACTGGTCTCTATCAGGTCCCCACTGGTCTCTACTGGTATCTATTGGTCTCTACTGGTATCTACTGGTATCTACTGGTCTCTATCAGGTCCCCACTGGTCTCTACTGGTCTACTGGTCTCTACTGGTCTCTATCAGGTCCCCACTGGTATCTTTTGATCTCTACTGGTCTCTATCAGGTCCCCACTGGTCTCTACTGGTATCTATTGGTCTCTACTGGTATCTACTGGTATCTACTGGTCTCTATCAGGTTCCCACTGGTCTCTACTGGTATCTATTGGTCTCTACTGGTCTCTATCAGGTATCCACTGGTCTCTACTGGTATCTATTGGTCTCTACTGGTCTCTATCAGGTCCCCACTGGTCTCTATCAGGTATCCACTGGTCTCTACTGGTCTCTACTGGTATCTACTGGTCTCTACTGGTATCTACTGGTCTCTATCAGGTCCCCACTGGTCTCTACTGGTCTCTACTGGTCTCTATCACTCATTGAACCAGCTCTGTGCAGAGCTTCAGGAGGAGCACTTGTTTTTGTGGCCCAGTATCCGCCGCAGGGGCGGTGCAGTGTCTCCGATGCAGTGACACGTGTAAAGCCGCCAGAGGCGCGTGCGGCTCCCCCCCCGCGCCGCTGCACGGGCAGGTGACCCGGGGCCATGAGGGCGCGAGCGGCGGCCGTGACTCACCCAAACTGCCGGTGAATCCGTCCATTTTCCCGGAGAGAGCGGGAGTCCGTGCGGGAGGCCTGCGGGAGGCTCCGCGCACACTTCAGGCCTCCGTGCGGGGTTTCCACTGCAGCAGGTTCGGGTCTGGCCCCGCCGCGTCGTCCGGGTCCGTAACACCCACGATCCACCGCTCTCTGCGGCCTGAACTATCTGCAGCTCCCGGGGAATCGAACCGACGAGACGGACACACAAGCTGCGGAGCCGCGCACAAGACGGACCGACACTGCTGCGCGTTTCCGACTCCGCCCCCTCTGGCGGCGGCGCGCTTCCCCTGGGTGAGTGAGAGGGAGGGGGGGGGGGAGGCTGCTCTCATGTGAGGAGGCAGATCCTGGGAGGGTCCCACAGACCTCCATGTCCCTGAGACCTCCATGTCCCACAGACCTCCATGTCCCTGAGACCTCCATGTCCCACAGACCTCCATGTCCCTGAGACCTCCATGTCCCTGAGACCTCCATGTCCCTGGCTGCTGTTAGCTGCCAGGATGAGTCCTCCACTGTCAGACACTGGTGCAGGGGCCCTACGGTTCCTCCCTGGGTTCCTCCTGGTGCAGGGGCCCTTGGGTTCCTCCCTGGGTTCCTCCTGGTGCAGGGGCCCTACGGTTCCTCCCTGGGTTCCTCCCTGGGTTCCTCCTGGTGCAGGGGCCCTTGGGTTCCTCCCTGGGTTCCTCCTGGTGCAGGGGCCCTTGGGTTCCTCCCTGGGTTCCTCCTGGTGCAGGGGCCCTACGGTTCCTCCCTGGCTTCCTCCCTGGGTTCCTCCTGGTGCAGGGGCCCTTGGGTTCCTCCCTGGGTTCCTCCTGGTGCAGGGGCCCTACGGTTCCTCCCTGGCTTCCTCCCTGGGTTCCTCCTGGTGCAGGGGCCCTTGGGTTCCTCCTGGTGCAGGGGCCCTTGGGTTCCTCCCTGGGTTCAGTGGGGATTGTATTTGAAATCCAGATGACCAGTGGCTAAAATCCTTCATCCCAGTAAAAGACCAAATTTAAAATACATATATAATAGTTTAAAGTGTAAAAAAGTTACTGAAAATTACATAAAAGTAAGTTTTACAGAAGCAGCTGAGACCTGAAGATGTAGAACTGTTGCTTCACTACATGGCTGCAGTTGAGGGGGTAGAGCGGTTGTCCTCTGACCAGAAGCTCGGCGGCTCAATCCCAGTCTCTCCCATCATGCATGGTGTCCTTGGAAGTGTCCTTGGAAGTGTCCTTGGACACTATACTGAAAAACATGCTGCCCATAGATGTGGTGTGAATGTATAGAACATATATAAACACAGCTTCCAGTTTCTCTATCATGGAGTCTGATGCTCTGATCATGGATGTTGGTATTTTGTCCTGTATAAAAAAAGTTTTATTGAATTTTGTAATCTGATGAACAAACAACTCGAACAGACTTAGAACAAACTTTTATTTAGTAGAAATATAAAAAAGTAGAAATGTACTTTACACAAACAGAATCCCTTCAGAATAAAAGTCCCCTTGTGTTTAAACACGGACTCATGAAAAAACAAACAGTTGAAAGAATTAAAGCTGAAAACATCAAACATCCTGAAAACTTTATTCAACAAAACATTTTAGTCAAAGCTTGTCCATATGAACTTAATGTAAATAAAGTTCTTCAATCTCTATATTTAATCAGACATGTGATCATGTGACCTTTCACCTTTAATTGAAATCTTTGAATTGAATGATTTCTGATTCATACTGATTCGATCTTGTTTGGGAGTTCTACTGACGACTACATGCTGATATACTATGCACTGTATATACTGTGTGTACTCTACTGTACTGTACATACTATACCGCGTTTACTATATACTGTACTGTATATACACTGTATGTACTATGTGCTGTATATACTAAGTACAGTATGTACTATATAAAACTGTTCATATATGTAGTACATAGAGTATGAAGTACACACTGATACAGTATTTACTACATATGTTCAGTGAGAACTGCAACAATCAATCAATCAATTCAACAATCAATCAATTCAACAATCAATCAATTCAACAATCAGGATTCTGTTCTTTGTTGTGTTCTTTAGAGGAAACACTCGACCCTGATAATGAAAATACCAATAAGCTTTTATATTGAAGTTTCAGTGTATTCGCCTGCTTCTGATGACGTCACCAATAACAGACAAGTTCCTGAATAAGGCACCGGAACAGCCAATCAGGTGACAGTTCACAGCGGCAATTAAAAAGGCTGAAGACGAAAGAAAAGAAAAGAGGGCGGCACCAGAAAGTGGTCCATTAACACCTAGTGTAAGCCCCCCCCCCCCTTGATGGAGTAGGCCCCGCCCACATCAACAGAGCCTTCAGTAGGTGAGTTTGACTTTTTCAATGTCGGAGATTAACGTCCTGGCCAAGTAGATCCCACCATCTGAAACAGACAGACAGGTGGTCAGACAGACAGACAGGTGGTCAGACAGACAGACAGACAGGTGGTCAAGCAGACAGACAGGTGGTCAGACAGACAGACAGGTGGTCAGACAGACAGACAGACAGACAGGTGGTCAGACAGACAGACAGGTGGTCAGTCAGACAGACAGGTGGTCAGTCAGACAGACAGACAGACAGACAGGTGGTCAGTCAGACAGACAGACAGACAGGTGGTCAGACAGACAGACAGGTGGTCAGTCAGACAGACAGACAGGTGGTCAGACAGACAGACAGACAGTGTCAGACAGACAGACAGACAGGTGGTCAGACAGACAGACGTGGTTAGACAACAACAGACAACAGACAGGTCAGACAGACAGACAGACAACAGTGGTCAGAACAGACAACAGACAGGGTCAGTCAGACAGACAACAGACAGACGTCAGACAGACAGTGGTCAGTCAACAGACAACGGTCAGACAGACAACACACACAGACGTCAGACAACAACAACAACAGGTTCAACAACAACACAGGCAGTCAGACAGACAGACAACGGTCAACAGACAGTGGCATCAACAGACAACGGTCAACAGCAACAACGTCACACAGACAACAGGTGGTCAACAGACAGACAGGTGTCAGACACACAACAGTGTCAACACACAGACAGACAGTGTCAACAGACAGGTGAGTTCTGTTATTGTTTTTCAACTCACGTTCATGTTAAAACGTCATAACTTGCTCAAGTCAACTGTTTACATAAACACACCCCACACACACACACACCACACACACACAACACACACACACACACACACACACACACACACACACACACACACACACCACACACACACACCACACACACACACACACACACACACACACAACACACACAGCACACACACACACACAGGCAAACACACACACACACACACACACACACACAACACACACACACACAGGCAAACACACACACACAACACACACACAGGCAAACACACACACACACAGGCAAACACACACACACACACACACAGGCAAACACACACTATAAAAAACAAACACATGAAAACACCAACAGTAGAAAATAAAACTGTAAAAATGAATAATAGAGCAGTAGTAATTACTGCATATGAAAACAGATTGAATACCAGTATGTAGATTAGAATATAATTAGCTGTTATTGAATAGAATTAGATTAGCACAGTTAGTTTAGATTAGACAGGTTAGTTGTAGATTAGCAGCAGGTTAGTTGTAATGGGATTAGTCAGCTGCAGGTTAGTTGTAGATTAGCGCAGGTTAGTTGTAGATTAGCGCAGGTTAGTGTAGTTAGCAGGTAGTTGTAGATTAGCAGCAGGTTAGTTGTAGATTAGCAGCAGGTTAGTTGTAGATTAGCAGCAGGTTAGTTGTAGATTAGCAGCAGGTTAGTTGTAGATTAGCTGCAGGTTAGTTGTAGATTAGCAGCAGGTTAGTTGTAGATTAGCAGCAGGTTAGTTGTAGATTAGCAGCAGGTTAGTTGTAGATTAGCAGCAGGTTAGTTGTAGATTAGCTGCAGGTTAGTTGTAGATTAGCTGCAGGTTAGTTGTAGATTAGCAGCAGGTTAGTTGTAGATTAGCTGTAGATTAGCAGCAGGTTAGTTGTAGATTAGCAGCAGGTTAGTTTGTAGATTAGCTGCAGGTTAGTTGTAGATTAGCTGCAGGTTAGTTGTAGATTAGCTGCAGGTTAGTTGTAGATTAGCTGCAGGTTAGTTGTAGATTAGCAGCAGGTTAGTTGTAGATTAGCTGCAGGTTAGTTGTAGATTAGCAGCAGGTTAGTTGTAGATTAGCTGTGTTGTTACCTGCAGCAGAGAGATAACGATGAAGACAATGGCCACCGTGTACAGGTTTCCAGGTAACCAGTCCTCCAGCGCTGTGATACAACCTTTAGTGAAGATGTGATCACTCCACTCGCTCTGCACAGGAACACAGCGTTACACCACAGAACATGTTCTTCTGATGAAGTTGTCACGTTTCCTGTTAGAACCTCACCTCTGGTTTGTCCCTCACGTCGTAACCACACTGAGTGTTCACCACCGAATCCTGAACAAACACACAACGTCAGGAGGAACCTTTGTTTGTAAACTGCTGAAGCATGAAAACAGGGTTATAGGTTCATTTCATTCAAATTGTTCTTTTTCCTTAATCCCTTGAGAACAGTGTTATTGTGATTAAATAAATCAGACATACCAATAAATATGGTTTCAAAGGGCTGCTACAAACCAGCACTATATTATAATTCTATTAGAACTACTCACTCTGACCTCTACTCTAAGTCTTCAAGTCAGAATATTTAGAAAAACTATATTTTCACTTTGAAATGACCAGATCTGAGATGATGAGATAAAGTGAGGAGGGGTTTATTTGTATGACCACATTCCACAAGATGTTCTGCAACCATAGAGACCAGTTATGTGTATAAATCTGTATTGATCAGAAATCCACTCACAGCCGGATCTGTGACGCAGCAGGAGAAAGGAACTCCACACTTCTCTCTGCTACGATGAGTTCCGTTACAGGTGAAGTAAACGTTCAGTTCCCAGTCGTTGGGTTCCTGAGCTCCACAGCAGTGGTTCTGTTGAAAGAGCAAATCAATCAATCGGATGAGACAAGAAGCTTAAGCAGCAGAATCTTGGTTATTGAGGTGAAAAAGAATAAACCCGTCGACTTTGGTGAGTTACCATTTTCTGCAGCGAGTCAATCAGGTTCTGCAGGTCGATGTCGTCTCTGTACGCTTTGACGTTCGCCAGGAAGAATTCGTTGATCCAATCTCTGACCTGACTCTGAAAAACCACCGTCAGCACCGCCGCCGTCAGCTCGAGGAAGAATATGAAGCCGATCACGCCTGAAAACTGACCATGACAGATGTAGAAGACGTTTAACAAACTGAAGTGTACAGACGTTTTTAGCGAACAGATGTGTATAACGTACAAACTTAAGTAGACAGATGTTTTCTCTTAGAGCTCCCACACAGCCAGCGAAGCCCAGGATGAAGGTGACTCCACCGACAACCAGGACCAACCACACGGGATCAAAACCATGAAGCCGGGTCACCTGGGTGAGATCCACGAGGACGCCCTGTGAACAGATGTTCAGAGATTAAGATGGAGACAGATGTTGATGTGGTTTCTATTGTTCTTCCTGACTGTGTGTGTGGATTCACTTTCTCACTCCAGGCCCAGAAACCAACCGCGATGAAGGCGACTCCAGCCAGCTGCAACACAAACACTCCAGCAATTAGACGGGTGCATCCGACACGGCTTCAAAGTACATGAGCACACGTATGTGTACAGATGTTCATGTATGTGAGCAGACACCGTGCTGCTGTGGTTCTTTCCATTTACCTCGTGTGTGTGTGTGTGTGTGTGTGTGTGTGTGTGTGTGTGTGTGTGTGTGTGTGTGTGTGTGTGTGTCAGCTCCGCAGCTCCACACTTACTCCGACAAATATGTAAAAAATGTATTTTAATAAACCTAAAATGAGACAAAATCATTTGATATAAAACTGAGGAAACATCTGAGGCTCAGGATGTTTCATAACAGCTCACTTCCTCTTCAACCACACAGGAAGTCATGACATCACTTCCTCAAACCACAGCCAACCAGTGCAGTTACCGTCTACATATTAGTACATCTTTTTATTTTCCACATTCGTGTAAGGTCCCTGTGACCTTCGACTACTGATGTATAATCACTTCATCTTTGAGTCCCAGTGAACATTTCTACCAAATCTGAAGAAATTCCCTTTAGGCGTTCTTGAGAAATCTGGTTCACGAGAATGGGGCGGACTGACGAGCTGAAAACATGACGCCTCCTTTCACAAGGTGTGACCTCCTCTGTTCTTAACCCTCAACGAGAGTGAAACTACCAAACTGCCGTTACATCATCAGCAGTCGTCGGTGTAAACGAGACACTTTAGCCGGGACGTCATTGTAATAACATTGTTGAGATCTTAAATAAACCAATGCTATTGTTTGCAGTTACCAAAGTGACAAACCTATAATATCCAAATGACATCTGTGCTAATGCAGGTGAATCACTGAAAAGCTTGATGCTCATGAGTTCACATATGAATCAGAAGCTCACAGGCTGGTAGCAGTGGTGTGTGTGCAGCCTGGGGGTTCGGGCGAGTTCCATCAAGTGCATCTTCAAAGGGGGGGGGGGGGGGGGGGGGGGGGGGGGGGCATTATGTGAAAATATGGGATTATCATTCAGAGACAAAGATTGCGGTCGCGATATTTTGTTTTAAGGTTGTTGTGAGAAAAGAGACCATAATACATTGAAATCATACTAAACTAAGATATTATCACTATCGTAATTTTTAAATCCTTATTAATGGAAAAACTACATTTGTGGGTCTCTCTTCCAGCTTGGGTGATTCACAAGGCATTCTGGGTAGACCGAGGTTCCTCTGTTTTGCCCCTAAGACCCCCCCTCTGTCCCAAAAGGTACTGGGACCGCCTGCCCCACAACGAAGGGGACGGGCTCAGGGGGAAATGGGACTGGGCCTAACGATCCACACCAGCTCCACGGATCCTCTAAGAACATGATGTCATGGTTCAAAGGAAGGGATCGGTCAGTGGGCGGAGCTTTAGACTGTTTGATCTCTTATCTCCAAGTTAACCTGGAGCAGCTGCTCAGGTTAAGTTACCGTGGTGATTTACCACGACAACAAGTGAACGAGCTTCGTAGAACTGAAAACTGAATTAAACCTGAAGTTACCGGATAATCACAAATCGTGCGAAAAGGCGAATAAGTGAACACACCAGCAGGTAAACAAGTAAACAGCAGGTTGTCATGTGATGATTGTAACATATGATCATGTGAACGTGGACTCACCCAGAAGATGATGTTGTAGCTGAACATGAGATATTTGTAGCAGCAGCTCACCTCAGTGTTTTCATATCGATAATAATACATCTGTCAATCACAACATGCTCTCGTTAAATATGAAGTGGTACATATATCATAGACAGACATTTACAGAGATATATTCCACATATCCATTTATATACACATTCAAATATTTACAGATATATTTCACAGATATTTACTGAGATGTTCTACATACATTTACATATATGTTCTGCATGTATGTTTGTCATATATACAATCTATACGCAGCAGCTGTTGTCCCTGTGTCCTGGGAGAGGATCCTCACGTGACTCTGAGCTTTATTCACTGGTCATGAAGTTTCTGTTTGACTCCAGTTGAGTGAACAGAGGAAGTTGCTCCTTGTTAACAACTGTGAGTCAAATATCATGTGATTGATTGATTGATTCCACGTATATATTTACATATGTTCTTCATCTATATTCACATGTATGTTCTACATTAGTGCTGTGACGATTCTCAAACTACGACTGAAACCGCAGTCCGAACGTTGTATTGTGATTCCAGAAGACCGCGACACGTCTCCCTAACCAACCCCCCCGCTGCAGCCTGGTGAGCTCTGGTCACGCTCAACAGGAAACACCGGCTGCAGCCGGGCCACAGAGCGGCTGCGGCCGGGCCGCAGAGCGGCTGCAACCGGGCCGCAGAGCGGCTGCAACCGGGCCGCAGAGCGGCTGCAACCGGGCCGCAGAGCGGCTGCGGCCGGGCCGCAGAGCGGCTGCGGCCGGGCCGCAGAGCGGCTGCAACCGGGCCACAGAGCGGCTGCAACCGGGCCACAGAGCGGCTGCAACCGGGCCGCAGAGCGGCTGCGGCCGGGCCGCAGAGCGGCTGCGGCCGGGCCGCAGAGCGGCTGCAACCGGGCCACAGAGCGGCTGCGGTTCTGCTGCGCGTGGCGGTCGTTCACGCTGGCAGCGCTTTGTCTTCACACAGGGTCGGCCTTGAGTCCGGGGCCTCATTTATTAAACAGAGCGTAAGATTCATACTAAAAGTCTACATGCGCATGAAGGATAAAACTGACGTGATTTGCTGTAAGTTATTTTATATATTTTCCAATTGAAGGTTCGTATGGAACAGTTTTGTGGCGCTCACTGTAAATGATGAAGTGGATCAATAATCTGCTTCAGTTCACGTCTGCGAAATCTTCGTACACGAGTCAGAGTTAACGAACAAGTGTTCACATTCTCCGTCAAGTTTGTTTTTATACGTCCCAACGTCGTACGCCACTTTCAGTCTCTCTCTCCCATCCTCTCTCTCTCTGTCTCCATCCTCTCCCTCTCTCTCTCTCTCCCTCTCTCTCTGTCTCCATCCTCTCCCTCTCTCTCTCTCTCTCTGTCTCCATCCTCTCTCTCTCTCTCTCTCTGTCTCCATCCTCTCTGCCTCTCTCTCTCTCTGTCTCCATCCTCTCTGCCTCTCTCTCTCTCTCCCTCTCTCTCTCTCTCTCCCTCTCTCTCTCTCTCTCTCTCCCTCTCTCTCTGTCCATCTCTCTCTCTTCTCCTCTCTCTCCTCCTCTCTCTCTCTCTCTTCTCTCCCTCTCTCTATGTCTGTTTCATCCTCTCTCTCCCTCCTCTCTCCTCATCCTCTCTCTCTCTCCTCTCTCTCTCTCTCTCTCTCTCTCTCATCCATTCCTCTCTCTGTCTCCTCTCTCTCTCTCTCTCATCTCTCTCCCTCTCTCTCTCTCTCTCTTCTCTCTCTTCCCTCCTCTCTCCTCCTCTCTCTCATTCTCTCTCTCATCTCTCTCTCTTCTCCTCCTTCTCTCTCCCTCTCTCTTCTCCATCCTTCTCTTCTCCTCTCTCTCTCTCTCTCTCCTCTCTCTCTCTCCTTCACTCTCTCTCTCTCTCTCTCTTCCTCCTCTCTCTCTCATCTCTCTCCTCTCTCTTGTCCATTCTCTCTCTCTCTCTTCTCTCCTCTCTCTCTCTCTCTTCCATCTCTCTCTCTCTCTCTCGTCCCTCTCCTCTCTTCTCTGTCTGTCCTCTCTCTCTCTCTCTCTGAATTATTTATATTGAACCCTTGTACATGAGAAAATGACAATCATAAATCTTACATACATGTTCAACATATGTCCTCATACATATGTTCTACGCATGTCCTCTAATAATAAACAAGCCCCGACACACTGTTAGCAGTTAGCTCCTGCAGGCTAACTTGTTAGCATAGCGGAAGCTAATCATTGGATGAAAGGCAACGTTAAGGTTAGTTTAAACCGTGACACGCGTGGGTCCTCGGGTCAGAGGTCAGGGGTCAGGGGGCGACGTGTCGACGCTGTAGTTACGTTATTAAACTTCCCCGAGCAGACACCGAGGACCCAGTGGGTTGGAGGCTAACAGTACAAGCTAATGCTAACACACAGAGTAACGTGGGAAACAGGAGCCGCCGTGTGAACACGTGAGCAGGTGTGAACACGTGTGAGCAGGTGGCGGACACCAGGTGTGAACACGTGAGTCTTACCTCGCTTTAATCTTCTGTTCCTGCGGAATCAAACCAACACACTCCGGATGTAGCGAACTACAGCTTCTTCTTCTGCCCTCACACACCCAGCTGTACACACACACACACACACACACAGGAATACACGCTCTGCCGCCGCCGTCTGGACAGATGAAGAACTGCAGAACTCTTTATACAAACTAAACTAATATATATTGTATTCTAATACATTTTGATCTCTAATTTTATATTATATTATACAGTGAGGTGTGTGTTTGTAATGTTATGTTCTATATTCCAACGTATATTATATTATATCATATTATATTATGCTATATTATATTATATTTTATTTTATTAAATCATATTATATTATATTGTATTATATTATATTAAATTATATCATATTTTGTTTTATAATGTTATATTTTATTATATTATGTTATATTATATTAAATGAGATCATATTTTGTTATATGTTATTATATTATATCATATTTTATTTTATCATATTATATTAAATCATATTATATTATATTTTATTATATTATATAGTAAAGTTGTGTTCTCTTGTCCTGTGTTGATACTTCAGAATTATTCTTTGACATTAGGGAGTCCTCTTCAATATTCAATCCCTTCTTATAGTTTGTGGTCAGAGTTTGTATAAAGTTGTATAAACTATGCTGCAGAGTGAAGTTAGAAAACTTTGTGTTCACCTGGTTTATCTGCACTGAATGTTTTGCAGTCAATGTTTTTCATCAAATGAAATAGAATTGAGTCAACAGTCAGTGTTGACCCACAGAGATCAGACAAACACCACTCGGCATTCTGGGACATCTCCCTCAGCTTTATTTCACATTGTGTGCTTTCAATGATTCCCCGGGCTGTGATTGGTCAGGCGTTGCAGCGGTTGCTGTGGCAGCAGGTCCAACCTTTTCTCGAGCAGGTTTCCAGCCGAGCGCAGCCTTTCTCACCGTTATCTGCAAACAGGGAATTCATCCTTTGAGCCTCGGAGTTCTCCCCGGGAACGTTTTTAGAATCCATGTCATGTTCTCACAAAGATTCAGCTGTGGAGAATCATTTAATGTGTCTATATGTTCAAAAACACTTTCAACTTTTAATCTTTCCTTGTTTAATGTCAAAGTTCAAAAGGAATTATACTGCAAATATTATTTAGTTCAAATTCATCTTTCTATTCCTATAAATGCAGTTTCCTGTTCACAGTGTAACTGATGATATCAGTGTGGAGGACTCACCTCTGGTGTAACAGGCCTGTTGCTCTGCGCTGGAGCACTGAAGCAGCTGGTTGTTCACCATCAGAAAGTCCTCACCATAACAATCGATGGAAAACTGTTGAGCTACAACACAAACACAAACAGGTCACACACAGCTGAGGCACCTGTTAAAGTCTGAACCCTTCAGAAGACAGAGCAGCTACCTGAGAACAGCGGCAGCAGCAGCAGCAGCAGCAGGTACAACTTCATGTTTCTGTTTCCTCTACGTGTGACTGAAGCTGAACTGACGACTGGAACCACACGGGACTTTTATCTGCAGCTAAAACACACAAACACAAAGGTTAACTGAACCGTCAGGAACTTCTGTTGTTTGACTAAACTTTGATCATTCCTGGATTTGACTCATGTCTCCATGTTGGATGAGAAGGTGATTCTGCTGAGTCATGACCAGTGTGGCTGTGTTTTAGATAACATGAGTATTCATTGAACGTGTCTGCGAGGGACCTTCCATGTTTGTATATAAGGAGTCTATGTCTGTTGTAAAAAGATACTAGTATGTGTTTTTATTACATTAACGAATACATGTATATCTTGGATGTAGCTTAACCCTAACTCTTAGTTATTAGGGGAGATTTGGAACAACAGAGCGTCCACGTATCAGGAGGCTCTTAGAGAAAGAGGCGGAGCCTGGTCAAACAACCCTTTTGGTTTGCAGTAATCTTCTTTGTGTTTCAGTAAAGTTCCTGAAGTAGCATTAAGAGGAACCAGGTCCAGGGGGCAGCAACATGCAGGTGTTGATCAGGTTTTGTCCAAACATCTGCAGCAGGAAACATTATGACTCCGAAAGGTTTCTTTCTTAATGTGATGCAGCTTCGTGTTGTATCTTCAGTTCCTTCAGGCTTCTTCTTCTCAGGAACATCTCTGTGGGGCCACCCGTTGTTCTCCTGGTTCCCTCACGGTGTTGTTGAAGACGTGATAACGGACAGAGCATTTCATTACTACATTTTTTATT
The DNA here is from genome assembly GCA_006182925.3 of Reinhardtius hippoglossoides. Taxonomy (NCBI): domain Eukaryota; kingdom Metazoa; phylum Chordata; class Actinopteri; order Pleuronectiformes; family Pleuronectidae; genus Reinhardtius; species Reinhardtius hippoglossoides. The sequence goes on along the minus strand of CM031681.1, from coordinate 24,740,631 downwards.
TGTATTTTATTTTATTCAAGGTATAGTCGTGAAATGTATAACTACAAAGAAGTTAGTGATATATAAAGATCCTCGGATCATAAAATCGAACACATAATGTCCCTGTTCGTGTTGTTTATTAAACAAACACTAATAAATATGTTAAAGTGCAGATGACAGCAGACGGAAGATCGATGCCCCTGATTGGTTCTTTCCTCTCAGATGAGTCATGTGATCAGCTGATGAAGCAGCTGTGACAGGGCTGAGTTGCAGAGCATGCTGGGTAATTATGGAGCCAAATCAGGGCCAAATGTTTTGATCATTTGAAAAAATGGAAATTGAAAAAGTTCAATTGTGTTAATTGTTAATTGTGTTAAGTTAAAATGATGGATTGATAATAGTTTTTCCCGGTTCAGATCTATGTTCTTTCTGTCATGGCGTGATATTAACAACTAAACCTATATTATTAGAATGAATTAGTTTCAGATGAAAACTGTGAGCTCCTCAACAGAGGTTCAACAGGAAGTCCCTGTGCTCACAGGAAGTGATGTCGCACGTGTGAAGCAGCGCGCTGATTGGTTGGTGTGTGTGTGGTTGGTCACAGGAAACAAACAAACCTGTTGCACAAAGATTCAGAGCGAACGATGGGAGAGAAGATGCTGCTGCTGCTGCTGCTGCTCGCCGCCAGCGCCGCTCTGGGTAAGATCACTTCCTGTTTCTCTCAGGACTTTATTCTGATCAACAGGTTCTGACTCTGAAACACAAGACTTAATGATTCTGCACCAGAACTTTCAGCTGAACGGTTCAGCAGCAGGAAGTGACGTCACAAAGTGATCAGACCTGATCAATGACTCTGAAAACACTTCAACACAAACTCTTAGTGAAAGAATCAAAAGATCAAATCTCGTTAAGTGACGTTGAAGAAAAACCAGTGGACAGCAGGATGTGACATCATAACAATACTGATCATTATAATGATGATAATAAATAACCTGACGTCAGAATTTCACCACGTGTGAAGTTAAACTGCTGAAATCAACTTTGTGTTTTTACTTCTTTAAATCAGCAGCTGGTGAGAGTGAGTCTGATGTGTGAGTGAGAACATGAGAAAGTTTCCTCCTTCTCTCCCTGAGCGTCTGTTCTCTGTGACTCTGCTGAGTGGGTTCCATCTCCTGAGAGAGGAACTGACTCAGAGTCAGCTTCAACTGTCACAACCAGCTGCAGCTGAAGAGTGAAGCTGAACTGAGATCAGTTAGAAACACTCTGAAGTTATTAACAGAGTTTATCTCCAAGGTTCAGCAGGAAACTGTTAAAACATGAAGAGTTCTGAACAGTTTGGTGGATTTGTTACAGCAGCAGCTCTTCAGGGTCCGGAAGCAGAGGATCATGGGTAATATCCAGCGTTCAGAGCTCAACACATTGATTCACTTCTTCAGACACAGAAACCAACAGAGTTCATCATGTGTGGCTGCAGGGGGCGCTGTTGCTCGGTAACTGTTTCATAGTGCTGCTTTAACATTCGGTGTTCAGAGCGACATCACTGATGGTGTCACTTCCTGCTTTTATAAAAACAGCTCTATAATATATATGATTATATTACAGTTATGCAGATGATACCCAACTGTACTCACTGCGAATGACGATAATGTATTTTTATTTTTTAAACTTTGTTTTTTGATTTTCAAATTTAGAAACAATTAGTCATTCATCCAATACTTGTTATTATTGCTAGTTAACAACAAACAGATGAACAAACAAACAGCCCCCCCCCCCCCCCCTCACAGTTTTTACACCTCACCGAGCCCAGTTCAAAGCCCTTTGAGCGCCCCCTAACGACTGCAGAGGGTATAACATCAACGTCTGAACATCCTGAGGATTTAATCTATATATATGATTCTACGCCAGCGACACCTGGTGGTCAGGTCTGTCTCACACAGATGAACTAATCAGAGGTCAAAGGTCACAGTGGCCTCATATTATTGGTGGAGGGGGGGTGCAACTCATAAACATCAGCAGCTGATGATGTCATCAATCAGTCTGCTGACATCGCCCTGACGACGGTGATGAAAATTCATTTGAACAAACTTTTGATCTTTTTCTGCTTCAGAGATGAGTGTGATCGGCAGCCGCCATCATGGCCGCCATCATGGCCGCCATCATGGCCGCTCCATGCCCGGCTCTCTGTCCAACATCAGCAGGGACGACCGCAGCCTCCAGCAGGTCGTGCTCGCCGCCGCCTACTCCTTCAACAACCAATCAAATGATGCCTTCCTCTTCAAGCCGTCTGCCATCCACCGAGCGCAGCGACAGGTACGACAACAGGAAGTGACAGGAAACAGACATGACGTCATGATGTTTGACGGATGTATGAAAAATATCTGAAGGATTCTAATCTTTTACACTTAAATTAATTTGTGTTTTTATCTTCAATCATGAAAACGTCGTTGAGTTCGAGCTTTAAAAGGATTTTAACTTCATTATTATGATCAAATCAAAGACAAACTTAACATGACTTTAGTATTGTTAACATTGTTAAAAAAGTTCTGTGTAAATAAAGTTTATCATTACGAAGCGTGTGTCATGTGATCCTTGTCCTCCGGTTCCAGAGGTTTCCATGGTGACAGATGTGTTTGATGTTTCAGATCGTTAAAGGAATTCGTTACATCGTAGATTTGGACATTTCCAGAACTGTTTGTCGTAAACGAGACGACAACGACGACTTGTCGCAGTGTCGCTTCCAACCCGAAGGTCGCCTGCACCAGGTCCGACAGTACCGTCACTCTACCCATTACATTACTGTTACTGTACTCATTACATTACTGTTACTCTACTCATTACATTACTGTTACTGTACTGAATCCCATTACTGTTACTGTACTCCTTACATTACTGTTACTCTACTCATTACATTACTGCTACTGTACTCATTACATTACTGCTACTGTACTCATTACATTACTGCTACTGTACTGAATCCCATTACTGTTACTCTACCCATTACATTACTGTTACTGTACTCATTACATTCCCCTTACTGGTGATCAGCACTCAGACCAGTAACAGGTGAAACTGTGTTTCAGGTGTTTCGGTGTCACGCCGTCGTTTGGGCGATTCCCTGGAGACACGAGACAAGCGTTCAGATTTCCTTCTGTAGAAACAGAAGCTTCCGGATCCGATGAACCACGTGGTCACATGGTCGCACCTGTCCGTCATCGAGTCACGACCTTTCACGCAATAAAAGCTGTTTGATAATAATTGTTTATTTAAAGAAACCCTAACCCTTTATAGATCATTTAACTTAATAATTCACACATTTAAAAATTTTTGGACGTAACCTTTGATTAACCTGTAATTTTATAAATCACTTTATACATAAAAAAACCCAGATTATTGAATTTGTTAGTTTGTCCATTTAAATGATTTCTAAATGAAATTATAAATATTCTACAATTTGTTTGTAAAAACAAAAATGTAAAGATTTGATCCTTTTTACATAAAGATGAAACTTTTAAATAAAACATGAAACATCTCAAGGTTTGGACGTAAAAAAACAACAAATAAACGACTCAATGACAATGTGGTTGATGTTAGCATGTAGCTGATGTTAGCATGTAGTGATGTTAGCATGTAGTTGATGTTAGCATGTGGTTGATGTTAGCATGTAGTTGATGTTAGCATGTGGTTGATGTTAGCATGTGGTTGATGTTAGCATGTAGCTGATGTTAGCATGTAGTTGATGTAAGCATGTGGTTGATGTTAGCATGTGGTTGATGTTAGCATGTAGCTGATGTTAGTATGTGGTTGATGTTAGCATGTAGCTGATGTTAGCATGTAGCTGATGTTAGCATGTAGCTGATGTTAGCATGTGGTTGATGTTAGCATGTGGTTGATGTTAGCATGTAGCTGATGTTAGTATGTGGTTGATGTTAGCATGTAGCTGATGTTAGCATGTAGCTGATGTTAGCATGTAGCTGATGTTAGCATGTGGTTGATGTTAGCATGTGGTTGATGTTAGCATGTAGCTGATGTTAGCATGTAGCTGATGTTAGCATGTAGTTGATGTAAGCATGTGGTTGATGTTAGCATGTGGTTGATGTTAGCATGTAGCTGATGTTAGCATGAGGTTGATGTTAGCATGTGGTTGATGTTAGCATGTGGTTGATGTTAGCATGTAGCTGATGTTAGCATGTGGTTGATGTTAGCATGTAGTTGATGTTAGTATGTGGTTGATGTTAGCATGAGGTTGATGTTAGCATGTAGCTGATGTTAGCATGTAGCTGATGTTAGCATGTAGCTGATGTTAGCATGTGGTTGATGTTAGCATGTGGTTGATGTTAGTATGTGGTTGATGTTAGCATGTAGCTGATGTTAGCATGTAGCTGATGTTAGTATGTAGCTGATGTTAGTATGTGGTTGATGTTAGCATGTGGTTGATGTTAGCATGTAGCTGATGTTAGTATGTGGTTGATGTTAGCATGTGGTTGATGTTAGCATGTAGCTGATGTTAGCATGTAGCTGATGTTAGCATGTAGCTGATGTTAGCATGTGGTTGATGTTAGCATGTGGTTGATGTTAGTATGTGGTTGATGTTAGCATGTAGCTGATGTTAGTATGTAGCTGATGTTAGTATGTGGTTGATGTTAGCATGTGGTTGATGTTAGCATGTGGCTGATGTTAGCATGTAGCTGATGTTAGCATGTGGTTGATGTTAGCATGTAGCTCTAAGAACCAAAATTCATTTGAGACAAACTGAACAAAAGAAAAATCTGAAAAAGTCTGAAGGTGAAGAAAGTTTAAGAATGATCAGATTATCGATTAATAAGCGAACAGTAGTGATTTAATTATCTGTTAAATCTAAACTGAATAAATAACCAGGATTATTCTGTTTTCATAGAAACACATTTATTGATGACAGCTCTGATCGATCAGATCTGATGTCAAAACTAAAATAAACACAATGTTGAGTCTGATTCGTCGTCTGCGTCGATGAGTCATCGACCTCCGTCCTGCTTCATCGTGACATCATTGGTCCGGTCCAATGCTTCGTCCTGATGTCAGACGCCATCTCCGTCTCTTTGACTCAAAGGTCCGACAGCGGAGTCGTGTTTTTTTTACACCTTGCTCAGGTCGAGTTTGGCGATGTACGGGGAGCGGAAGGAGCCCAGGTACAGGCTCCCGTCGTGCTCGTGGACCTCGCTCACGTAGGCCGCCACCAGGCCGTTTGGATCGTGGAAGCTGCGTGTGCAGATCCCACCGTCATGAAGCTCCGCCACCAAACTGTAGCGAGGGACGAACTTCATCAGGACGTCCTGACTGAAGAGCTGGAGACGAGATGACGAGCGCGAGGAGCGAAGGAAGAGGGATACAAAGGCGTCAGTTGTTTGTTGACCCCGAGCTGCCCTCTAGTGGACGTTCTCTTTAACATCCAGGTCATTGTACAGGACACATCATTCAAATACAGGAGGTGACATCATTTAAAATAGACTTCGTCAGTTTTCAAACATATTCATACGGGCAACATTTAGCAGGTTAGCCTGTTAGCACGTTAGCACGAGACAAATGTTGTCGTCCCTATAGTAAGACCTGAACCTGGACCTGGACCAGGACCTAGACCTGAACCTTGATCTTGATCTATATCTGGACCTGAACCTGGACTAAGATCTGAACATGGATCTGGACCTGGACCTGGATCTGGATCTGCTCTGTCATGTCTGGTCACTGAACCTGGACTTGGATCTTGACATCCAAGACCTGGACCTGAACCTGGATCTGAACCTGGTCTGTGTCTTGTTGTTTTTACCTTGAAGATGAGTTTCTTGATCCAGGGTCTCTGGGACAGGAAGTCCAGCATTGAGAATCCGGGGTTCAGCCGCACCGCCGACATGGCAACCCAGTAACCTCCGCTGGAGCTGGGACGGATGTTGTCAGGGAAACCGGGCAAGTTGTCCATGAAGGTGTCCATCCCTCCTTTGTTGAGCCCGGCCACGTGCACTCTGCTCCAGAAACACATGCACAGAACTGGTGTTTGTGTGGTAACTATGGTAACCTGAGAGAAGACGACTGATGAGCTCAGATCAGTCGAACGCACGACTGACACCAAACTGCAGGAGATTTATAATAATATTAACAATAGTAAATTCTGTACTACTTCCTGTTTATTACACTTTAAACTGTGTAAACTTTATTTGACTCTGACACGTTTAAACACACACAGGTGAAAGTCCAGGATGTGGACATTGATATTGTGAAGGACTACAGATACCTGGGACGTCTGAGTGTGTGGACCAGTCCAGTAACAAACTGGACTGGTCCACACACTGGAGACGGGCCAGAGGACACTGAGGTCCTTCGGAGTGTGCAGGACACTACTAAGGACTTTCTATGACACGGTGGTGGCTCCCGCTGGGTCCGGTGCCAGAGTCTGCTCCGGGTGTGGATGCACCCTGAGCATGTACAACTGTCTCACTCTTTTATACAAAAGATTATTTTTACTTGCCAAGTACTATTCATCCTGTGTGGACAGAACGTTAGTACTTTTTATTTAATTTAATTTATTTTATTTTTTAATTTTAACTTTTAAATTCTTTATTTTGATTCTTTTGTCCTGTTTATATTTCTTTCTTGTCTTGCCTGCCTCCCTCTGCCCTGCGGGGACGTACCTGCGTATCCGAGCCATGGTGGTTTCAGCCACTAGCACCGACTCCTCGTCCGGCAGCAGCTGGATTCCATTTGGAAATCTCAGGTTCTCCATCAGCACCGTCACTTCTCCGTTTCTGTGTCCAACTCCAACACACTGCAACACAACACAACACAACACAAACACATTGAACACAACTAATAACCAAGGGAACAACCTAAAAACTAATTAACTAAGTACCAAACCAAACTAAGCTAACTAATAACTAACTTACCAACTAACAAAACAACAAACTAAACAATACTGAACTAAATCCAACTAAGCTAAACCAAACTAACTAAACTAACATTGAACTGAACAACATGCTCCACCACAGCAGACTTTCATTTTAAAACCTGCAGGAAGTGAAACTTCACAATAAGGTTTTGGTGAAGAAGTGTGAATTCTACATTTTGATATTATGTTGACGACCTGAAAACAAAATGCCTCCGGCCACTAGGTGGCGCCAGTGTGGAGACATAATAAATGTGCTGGGTGTAAACAATAATTGTCACGAGTCTGTTTCCTGTTCTGTGTGCATCGTACCGTCCGTCAGCGGTGGCCTCCATGATGAGGTGCAGGTAATCTCTGCGCTGCCACCTGCTGCTGGAGTCAGTGAAGTACACCTTCTTCCCGTCCTGCGTCACCGCCAAGTCATTAATGAACGACAGCTTCCTGCCGGCGACTATCTGACCGCCCGCCACCAACCTGGTGGTCTCACCTGCTGAGACGAGACCAAGCTGAGAGGGCGAAGCTCCGACTGATGGGGACACAGGTTTAATATGACACGTACTCACCTGTGGTGGGGTTCACCTCAAAGAGACCCAGGTAGGCGTCGGCTACGAGCAAAGTCCCGTTGGGCCCGACCCGGATCCCCAGAGGTCGACCGCAGCTCGACTCCTCGTCTGTGGAACCTGCAGGTCCAGACCACAGCGTCAGGACAACCCAACACTTTCATCTACAGACAGCTCAATTCATTTAAAAAAACGTTTATTAAAATTGATAAGTTAAAATCTAATTTAACTGATAAAATAAAATACTTAAATTAAAACTTGCAAATGAACTAAATTAAACATTCAACCAAACTAAACCGAATCAAACTTTATTTACAGCTTATTCGATATGAACATTAAATTGAAATAAACTCAACTTTAAACTAAACCTGGTCAAACCTTTATTTAACCGTTTTATGAATATTTCTCTCACCACAGGGAAGTTTCCCGAGTCTCGTCACTGTGTGGATTCTTCGACCAATCAGCTTCACAATTCTCCCGTCAGCTGTTCCAGAGAACAAAACATCTGCAGAGACAAACATCCGTCAGATAAACTCAACTAATCTGAACATTAAAGTAAAGTTTTCTTTTCTCATGAACTTCATCTGAGCAGGAAACGTTTAATAAGAAACAACTTTCTGATGTCGTTATCAGTTCATTCAGCGATAATAATTATTTTCATTATCATTGATCTTTCCAGTCACTGAGTAACGATTCTCTAAAGTCTTTTTATTTACAAACAAGAAAAAACTGAAAACACATTAACAAAATAAAAGTCCGAGGTCCGAGGATGGAGCCCTGAGGAACTCCTGATCGAGATTAATACGTAAATCACAATCAAACAAAGTGACCTCCAATGTTGGCGATGGACTCGGGTCCGAGGATCTGGTCCTCGAAGAGTCTCTGAGCCTCACGGAGCTTCAGGTTCGGTTCCCAGCAGCCCTTCATCTGCGGAGGCTCCTTCAGCCTGCAGCACACATTACAACCAGCAGGGGCAGAGCAACCACAGATTTATTAAAGTACAAGCTTTGTTTTTAAAAATGTTACTATTATTATATGTATAATGTTTTAACTATGACTTGTGTCACATTTTGCATTTTACTAAAAGACTTATTTTTCACATTGCAAACTTTATTTTGAAAATATTATGACCCTCTCAAAATGTTTTTCAAAAATATATCACAATATTACGACTTTACTCTTTAAACGTGAAGCTGCTGTAACATCATCTATGACCTTGGTGGAGGCTGAAGGTCTGAGGAGGCCGATCCTGGGTTAGGGTCAGACCTTCACGTCACCGCTGTTAGGGACCAGGAGGAAATCCTCAGAGATGGTCCGGTAGCTTGTATAGGTGGTCTGTGTTTATATAGGTGTCTGTGTTTATATAGGTGGTCTGTATTTATATGGTCTGTGTTTATATAGATGGTCTGTATTATATAGATGGTCTGTATTTATATGGTCTGTGTTTATATAGATGGTCTGTGTTTATATAGGTGGTCTGTGTTTATATGGTCTGTGTTTATATAGATGGTCTGTATTATATAGATGGTCTGTATTTATAGGTGGTCTGTGTTTATATAGGTGGTCTGTTTTATATAGTGGTCTGTTTTATACAGGTGGTCTGTTTGTATATAGGTGGTCTGTGTTGTTATAAGGTGGTCTGTGTTTATATAGGTGGTCTGTGTTTATATAGATGGTCTGTTTTATATAGGTGGTCTGTGTTTATATAGGTGGTCTGTGTTTATATAGGTGGTCTGTGTTTATATAGGTGGTCTGTGTTTATATAGGTGGTCTGTGTTTATATAGGTGGTCTGTGTTTATATAGGTGGTCTGTTTGTATATAGGTGGTCTGTGTTTATATAGGTGGTCTGTGTTTATATAGATGGTCTGTTTGTATATAGGTGGTCTGTGTTTATATAGGTGGTCTGTGTTTATATAGGTGGTCTGTGTTTATATAGGTGGTCTGTGTTTATATAGGTGGTCTGTGTTTATATAGATGGTCTGTGTTTATATAGGTGGTCTGTGTTTATATAGGTGGTCTGTTTGTATATAGGTGGTCTGTGTTTATATAGGTGGTCTGTGTTTATATAGGTGGTCAGTGTTTATATAGGTGGTCAGTGTTTATATAGGTGGTCAGTGTTTATATAGATGGTCTGTGTTTATATAGGTGGTCTGTGTTTATATAGATGGTTTGTGTTTATATAGGTGGTCTGTGTTTATATAGATGGTCTGTATTTATATAGGTGGTCTGTGTTTATATAGGTGGTCTGTGTTTATATAGATGGTCTGTATTTATATAGATGGTCTGTATTTATATAGATGGTCTGTGTTTATATAAATGGTCTGTATTTATATAGATGGTCTGTATTTATATGGTCTGTGTTTATATAAATGGTCTGTGTTTATTTATATGGTCTGTAGTTATAAGGTCTGTAGTTATATGGTCTGTAGTTATAAGGTCTGTAGTTATATGGTCTGTAGTTATATGGTCTGTAGTTATAAAGGTCTGTAGTTATATGGTCTGTAGTTATAAAGGTCTGTAGTTATATGGTCTGTAGTTATAAAGGTCTGTAGTTATATGGTCTGTAGTTATAAGGTCTGTAGTTATAAGGTCTGTAGTTATATGGTCTGTAGTTATAAGGTCTGTAGTTATATGGTCTGTAGTTATAAAGGTCTGTAGTTATATGGTCTGTAGTTATATGGTCTGTAGTTATAAAGGTCTGTAGTTATAAAGGTCTGTAGTTATAAGGTCTGTAGTTATAAGGTCTGTAGTTATATGGTCTGTAGTTATAAGGTCTGTAGTTATAAGGTCTGTAGTTATAAGGTCTGTAGTTATATGGTCTGTAGTTATAAGGTCTGTAGTTATATGGTCTGTAGTTATATGGTCTGTAGTTATATGGTCTGTAGTTATAAGGTCTGTAGTTATATGGTCTGTAGTTATAAGGTCTGTAGTTATAAGGTCTGTAGTTATAAGGTCTGTAGTTATAAAGGTATTGTCTCGTCTTGATGACACAGTTTTACGTTCACACAGTGAATCTATGGAAGCTGTTTTCTGTCAGGGCCAATCAGGGTCCAGTTCCAGGATCAATCCGCCGACCTTCTGGTTCGAGGACGGCCGAGGTCGAGGTCGGCCCAGAACATGTTATGTACATGTATGTAGTTTAGCGTGTGACTCACGTGAAGGCATCGGGTTGGATGGGAGACTCCAAGATGAGAACGAAGACGAGCAGAGGAAGAAGCAGGAATCCACCGAGAGCGAGGAGCGTCACCTGAAACACCTTTCCACTGTAGGTGCTGAAACAGGAAGTGACAAACAGGAAGTGACAAACATTGGACATTTGTCCTCATTCATCACTGATAGATATCTAATCAATATTTCTGCTTCTTTCTTCAGATTATTGGGGGTAGCAACCATCAAGGTGCATTACTGGTCCTACTGTGTCCTCAGGTCGTCTTCTACCTGAGGTCATGAGGTCATGAGGACATGAGGACATGAGGACATGAGGACATGAGGAGATGAGGACATGAAGACATGAGGACATGAAGAGATGAAGACATCAAGACATGAGACATGAGGACATGAAGACATGAGGAGAATGAGGAAATGAAGACATGAGGACATGAAGACATGAAGAGATGAAGACATGATGAAATGAAGACAAGAGATGAGGACATGAAGAGATGAAGACATGATGAAATGAAGACAAGAGATGAGGACATGAAGACATGAGGACATGGAGGACCTTAATCAAAGATGAATTAATGAAAGATCAGTTTAAATGAGATATCGATGGGGACGGACCGGATCGGGACCGGATCTCTCCCGGTCGCCGCCGCTGTCAGTCGGTTGCAGACGGTCTGTGACGCGGCCTCCTCCCGGTTCTTACCCGGGACCTTTGTACCGGTGCTCGTGCAGCTCGTCGGTGAGGACCTGCGGTCGCTGCTGCCGCCGGAAGCGGAGTCCTTCAGACTCGTTCATGACGGGACGCTCGGCTCGGTTCGGTTCGTTGTGCCGGAGCTGGACCGAGTCACTGCGATGAGATGAACCCGGAACACAAACAGGAAACCGGGAGCGAGCATCAGCAACAACTTCCGCTCCGCTTCAGAATAAAAGTCCCGCCAACAAAACTGTCATCAGTTTGTGTTTTTAAGAAAAATAAACAAATAAATAAAATACAGAAATTAATTAAAGTAAAATGTATTTAATTAAATAATGTGACCAGATGAATTAAAAACGTTTATAATTTATTTCGTAATTGTATATTGAACACAAATTTCATAAATATCAACTTTCAGTGAATTGCCAACATTCACAAGTTGTCTTCACACTCTTAAAGTTCTTTGGACCAAATGAATGGAGGACACACACTGACTGAGGACACACACTGACTCCGAGGACACACACTGACTGAGGACACACTGACTGAGGACACACACTGACTGAGGACACACACTGACTCCGAGGACACACACTGACTGAGGACACACACTGACTGAGGACACACACTGACTGAGGACACACACTGACTCCGAGGACACACACTGACTCCGAGGACACACACTGACTCCGAGGACACACACTGACTGAGGACACACACTGACTCCGAGGACACACACTGACTGAGGACACACACTGACTGGATGAGTCTGGAGAGATTGAGATGTGCTGGGTGAGTTAGAGATCAACTGAACCAACATTGATTTAAACTTTGGTGAGGGCCGACTGAAGTTACCCCGATAACTGCAGATCCTGCTCCGTAGTACATCCCCTGGGACTCGACCTGGGACTCAGACCTGGTTCAGACCTGGTTCAGACCTGGTTGGGACACTTGTGCTCTCGGTGGCTCCTCCTGGTGGTGAAGCTGCGGCTGCAGCTGGAGCAGCTGAACGGTTTCTGTCCCGAGTGAATCAGCTGATGAGTTTTCAGGTTGTTCTTTTGACTGAATCTTTTTCTGCAGACGCTGCACTCAAACGGTTTCTCCCCGCTGTGTGTGCGTTTGTGTCGCACAAGGTTCTGTGACACACTGAAGTTTTTCCCACAGACCTCACAGACAAACGGTTTCTCGCCGCTGTGCGTGCGCTGGTGCAGGTTGGCGCTTACCTGCGTGGAGAAGGTTCTCTCACACTGAGCGCAGCTAAACGGTTTCCCCTCCGAGTGGCTGCGTCGGTGCGTCTTCAGGTAGCTCGGTGAGCTGTAGCCACGGCTGCACACATCGCAGGAGAAGGGTTTGGTGCCGGCATGGCGCTGCAGGTGCGTCTTCAGGACCTGGGCGGTGGTAAAGCTCTTCCTGCACTCGCTGCAGCTGTGATCTTTCTGTCCGCTGTGAGTCAGCAGGTGCCGTCTCGCTGCAGGTGTACGGTTTGATGCTGGTGTGGCTCCTTTCATGTAGCAGCAGCGCACTGCGTTGTCTGAAGCCCTTCCCACAGGCATTGCAGAGAAACTCCCACTCAGAGCTGTGCACGGCGCGGTGCACCTTCAGATGTCCGGCCTGCGTGAAGCTGCGGTTGCACACGTCACAGGTGAAGGCCCGGAGGCCCGAGTGGACGAGCCGGTGGCGGCGCAGGTTGGCTGAGAAACTGAAGCTCTTACCGCAGGTGTCGCAGCTGAAGGCCTTCTCGCCGGTGTGGATCAGCTGGTGAACTGTCAGGCTGCTCCTGCTGGAGAACCTGTTCCCACACTGCTCGCAGGCGTACGGCCGCTCACCTGTGTGCGTCCTCAGGTGAGCTCTGAGGCCGCTCTGCTGGCTGAACGTCTTCCTGCAGAGGCTGCAGGTGAACGGCTTCAGTCCTTTGTGCACGCTCAGCTGGTGCACATGGACGCTGCGGCGCGTGGTGAAACCTTTCTCACAGGTGGGACATTTAAAGGGTTTGTCCTTTAGGTGGACTCTCCGATGAACGGACAGGTAACAGAGTTTGGAGAACTCCTTCCCGCACTCTGCACACCTGAACTTCCTGTCTGACCTCTGACAGGTCAGTCGGTGCTGCCTGAGGCTGCATCTCGCCACCAGCGTCTCCCCGCTGGCCAAACATGTGAGTGGGAGGCTGCCGGACATCTGGTGAGTCCGCAGGTGGCTGCGGGTGTCGACCTCCTTCCTGCAGTGAGCACCTGAACGGACCTTTCCCACAGTCCAGGTTGGTCCATCTGGAGCTGCTGCTGCAGACGCCTGATTGGCTGGGATCATCTGATTGTGAGAGAGAGAGAGAGGGGGGGGGGAGAGAGAGAGAGAGAGAGAGAGAAACTTTTTTTAGATTTTTCCAAACAGGTTTCACAGATTTTCTATATACAAACATACACTTCTTTCCACAAAAAGTCAGAAATCCATAAAAGTAATACAAATATATAAATGAACACACACACACGTCTTTTAAATAAAGGTTCTCACCTGTGTCAGTGACGTAATGACGAGTCTTTGACAGATTTCACTTTCACCCCACGACGGAAGTGACGAGCATCTGAATACATGACGTCATGTTTGTAAACTTCACGTGAAGTTCAAACATTAAAATAAAAAGTAAAGAAGCGCAAAGAAAAGCCGCTGCTCGGAGCAGCTGATGTTAACGACACTGTCTCACTTACGGCAGAGTTTACGACAGAAACAGTGGCGAGACGGCAACATGTCCCCCCTGCTGGACGGAGGTCAAATTACAACTTAATAATAAAGAAACACAAAAATAAATTTCATTTATTTATCAAAATATATTTGGTCAAATTACTGTAAACAGAAACAATAAAAGAATCAAACGGATAAAAAATACACATTACTTTTATGTAACTTTTTTGTTAATATATTTATATCTTATTTATTGTAATTCGCTTTGGATAAAAGGATCAGATAAATGATATGGAATGTAATATCTATATATTGTCAAATATCTGAGACTATAAAAATAAAACCAAAAAGGAAAAAATAATTCAGGGTTAAAATGTAAATAAAATAACTAACAATTAAACTGAATCAAATAAAGTTTCTAATCTAGTAAAACAAAAATAACCTAATCAAATGATACAATATAGTTTCCTTATTAAAATATAAATAGAATCAAACTCAAGGGGAAGAACATGTTTTATTGATTAAACATTAAATTAAATAAATGAAATGTAAACATTCTTGTAACTATGTCTATTCTTCATTAATTATATTAAATCAGGAAATGTTTTTATTTAAATCAGAATACAAAGTGTTTGATTTATGAACTATTTTAATGACTTTTAATGAGAAACTGTCAAAACACCAGTTCAACTAAAATCTATAAAATCTTAGTATTTTGTATCATTAAAATAATATATTATTATTCAGACTTGATTTGTGTTTGATGAAATATTAACACCAAATTATTCATTAATTATTAATTATAATTAAAGTAACAATAAAATAAAAATGTAATACATTTTAAAATGAAAACTATGTTTTATGTTAATTGATTTCTCTAAGATTAAAAACAACCGATTTCATTTTCGTTGTTGTTTACTTGTCTCTGTGTCACGTCAGTGACATCATCACATGTGAAACTGACCATGTGACATTGTTCACACCTGATGACGTCATCATGTAGCTCGGCTCACTCTTTCTTCTTCTTCCTGGTTCC
The DNA here is from genome assembly GCA_006182925.3 of Reinhardtius hippoglossoides. NCBI lineage: Eukaryota > Metazoa > Chordata > Actinopteri > Pleuronectiformes > Pleuronectidae > Reinhardtius > Reinhardtius hippoglossoides. Next base: position 24,725,616 of record CM031681.1, on the reverse strand, counting down.
TCTGCTTCCTGTCCAGCTCATCGGCCTCGAGGATCTCCTTGACGACAGATGGGTTGTCCAGCGTCGACACGTCGCCGAGGTCATCGGTGGTCTCCGTGGCGACCGCCGAGGTCATCGGTGGTCTCCGTGGCGACCTTCCTCAGGATCAGAGCGAGTCTTTGGTAAACGCTTCACTACCCAAGAGACAGAGACTCATTCAAATGAACACTTCATTTATATCAATGATGTAAAGAAAACAACATATTATTAATCTAATAAACTTGTTCAAAAGTCAAAGTTACAATCTTTATATATTTATTATTAGTAATAAAACTCAATAATAAATAATGTGTTGATCAGAGCCGGTGTCGTACCAGGAAGTGCTCAGGGACGGCATACTTCGCGATTTGAGTGACAACAACGTCTCTGAGCTGCTGAACCACGATGAGGGGGGGGGGGTCGACACAAACCTCATCCTTCAACACCATGAACACAACTTACACAGACACACACACACACACACACACTGTGTTAACAGGTTGTGAGCAGCAGGGGGCAGCAGAGTGACACTGAACAAACAGCTCTGCAGAAACACACACACACACACACACACACACACACACACACACACACACACACACACACACACACACACACACACACACACACACACACACACACACACACACACACACACACACACACACACACACACACACACACACACACACACCTTCTCCTGTGATGACGTGTGGGATTCCAATCACAGCCGTTTCTGGAACAGATGGATGTTCATCCTAAATATCACCATGACAACAACACCAACAATCAATGTGTCAACAACATCCCAATCAGCAGTGTTGGAATAAAGATGATGATGTCATGTGGTCAGGTGACACTGAGAGGGAGCGATGTCACCAGAGCGTCTTCTATCTCCGCTGTCCCGAGGCGATGGCCGCTGACGTTGATGACATCATCCATCCGACCAGTTATCTGGTAGTAACCGTCGTCAGAGCGGAACGCCCCGTCACCGGTGAAGTAACAACCTGACGGCCGACAGACGGAGGATATGACATCATCTGAGAGACATTTTATTTTGAAACTGACCAGGAAACAGTTTCAAGTAAGTTTCGACAAATCTCTGGTGGTTTCCATAGATACCACGACACATTCCAGGCCAGGGCTGATGGATACACAACGCTCCAGAGACTGAGGGTCCGCACACTGCTTCACCCTGACAGACACACAACACACACACACACAGAGGAAGCGGATGATCAGTTACTGTCGCCAAAAACTTTTCTTTCTTTCTGTTGAACCAAATGTTCAAAGGACATTTCAACACGTGATCAAAGCAGCGTGTTTCTCTCTGTTAGCATCGTTAGCATCAAACTTCCACTTCTTCAACAGAAACATCGTCAGGCCGTACAAGACACAGAGTCTGAGCAGCTTCAGGTCTGAGTCATGTTTTTATTATCTGCCTGGACTCAGTTTGTGTTCATTTGTGTTAACGTGCATTAACGTGCAGTTTGTGTTAACATGCAGTTTGTGTTGACATGTGTTAACGTGTAGTTTGTGTTAACGTGTAGTTTGTGTTAACGTGCAGTTTGTGTTTGTGTGAGAGGATTTGAGAGAAAGTGACCTTTGCCCTCGTCTCCTCTGACGAGGAAACTGAGGTCTAATCTAATCTACACTGATGATGAAACCTCGACAGATTACATCAGGGAGGGAAACTGGAAACGAGCGGATAATGAATCTGTGGCTTCATCCAACACGTCTGAAAGTCTGGGAATCAAAGAAAACAGATGCTGTTGCTTTTAATTGAAAGATTAAAGAGAGAGAGACCAGGCACTCGAAGGCTCATTTGGCCTCTCACATCTAAAGGTCAAGTGGGGTTAACGAGATGCAGGGACTGATAGGAGATCAGATCTGAAGCTGATTGGAGGAGAGATTGTCCTTGAACTTTAGTTTTTTAATCTAACGTCAGATTTGAGGTTTTTATTGGTTGTAAATCAGGAGTTGATTTCACGTATTCAAGTTTTTCTTTTGTATTAAACTGGGCACAGACTCCGGGGCCCCAGAGAGTCGAGGGCCCCTGATTCATCACTGTTGCTATGGTTACGCCTGATGTACCAAAACGCTGCTGGTTTCATTTTATTTTGAAAACCATGTGGTTGTTTTAGTCTAAACCCGACTGCAAATAAAGACGGACGACATAATGGTTCCACTTAAGTGAAGCCAAAAGCATCTACATCGCCCCCTGGTGTCTGGCTGCAGTATGGGCCATAAACCCTCCTCCTCCATGTTAGCAGGTGAGACATGCACCAAACTAAATAATCAAAGTAGACGTTAAATAAATGTTTGTAAAGATGTTTCTGTTGTTTCAGGTCGTTCTCATCTCTCTGATGTTTGTTCAGGTTTCTGATCAGTTTGGTTTATTGGCGCCTGTCAACCCACGTCAAGTCGAGTTATTTGTGAATATAGAATGATTGGTCTTTATTTACAGTCTTAGTTGTTTATTTAGTCTTTGATTTGTTATTTACAGTCTTTGATCTGGACGAACAGAACCGGACATATTCTAGAGGAGGAGCCCTGGACTCAGAACAGAGGATCCAGTAGATGGTGGTAATGCACCTTGATGTTGGTTCATCACCAATAAACCAAACAAAAGAAGAAGAATGATGCATTTCTTGTGTTTTTAAAAGAAAGTTTGTTTTCACCTTCTCTCCCATGAGAACCGGCTCGATGCCGAAGAACGGCCTCATCGCTGGAACGCTCGGCGCTCCTTCCTCTGCAGGACGAGGAGCGATGCAGATTCCTCCGTCTCTGCAGACACACAAACAACTTAACGTCCAACAACTGACAAGTCAACACAGACAGAAAAGTCTCCTTCGTCGTGCGTTCAAGTGCAGCTGAGAGTAAATAGTGAACCAGGTGTTTACTGACTGTGACTCAGTCCTGCAGGAAGCGCCAGAGGAAACATAAGGGACTCATTCAAATCTGAAGGGTTCATCCTCTGAGGAGCAGGAGGGTTCACAGGTCTGTCCCTGTGTAGGATGGACAGACTGTCCTCATGACAGGTGAGGACAAATGAGGACAAATGAGGATGTGTGAGGACGTGTGAGGACGTGTGAGGACGTGTGAGGACGTGTGAGGACGTGTGAGGACGTGTCCTCTGACGTGTCCTCTGAGCTGGTCTCTGAGCTGGTCTCTGAGCTGGTCTCTGAGCTGGTCCCTGAGCTGGTCTCTGAGCTGGTTCCTGAGCTGGTCTCTGAGCTGGTCTCTGAGCTGGTCTCTGAGCTGGTCTCTGACGTGTCCTCTGAGCTGGTCTCTGAGCTGGTCTCTGAGCTGGTCTCTGACGTGTCCTCTGAGCTGGTCTCTGAGCTGGTCTCTGACGTGTCCTCTGAGCTGGTCTCTGAGCTGGTCTCTGAGCTGGTCTCTGAGCTGGTCTCTGACGTGTCCTCTGAGCTGGTCTCTGAGCTGGTCTCTGACGTGTCCTCTGACGTGTCCTCTGAGCTGGTCTCTGAGCTGGTCTCTGAGCTGGTCTCTGAGCTGGTCCCTGAGCTGGTCCCTGAGCTGGTCCCTGAGCTGGTCTCTGAGCTGGTCTCTGAGCTGGTCCCTGAGCTGGTCCCTGAGCTGGTCTCTGAGCTGGTCCCTGAGCTGGTCCCTGAGCTGGTCCCTGAGCTGGTCTCTGAGCTGGTCTCTGACGTGTCCTCTGACGTGTCCTCTGGAGTCTGTCCTCACAGAAACTGTCTTCATTCACTCTCTGATTGAACTCTGTTTGAGTCTCACGCAGCAGGTTTAGACAATAATCCGTCAGATATCAGATCACAACGCCGTCGTTATTAGAATATTATTGGATTATTATTAGTGAGGGAAAAAACCACAGAGGAATGAGAGACAATAAAAGATTATTACAACATGTTATTATAGGACTGATGAATATAAACTGGATTTATTTCTTTATGTGTTTTCACAAAGATTCATGATGTAAATGAAGATAAGGACGATATCTGATTATTTCAGCCAATCACGTGGTTCGAACTGAATCCTCCAGGTTAATGATCCTTTTATCTCAATTTATTATATTTCAGTGGAGTACATGTACTCAGTACTAGACTTCATACTTGTACTCCGCTACATCTATCTATACTAATACTGCTGAAGTTCAGAATCTATTTTAATATAGAATAAAATATATATATAAACTTTAATGTGACCCCTCACATTCATCTGAGCCTCTGTTGAGACCCCGTCTTTATAAAGTGGTTAAAAGGAATTAAATGCTAAAAAAGTATTTTACTTTTACATGATCCGATGACTTCACACTTGTAGGAATTTATGACATCATAATGTGAAATACTTAACTCTGTGATGACATAAATTCACATAAAAGTTTATTATATTATATGTTTATACGTTGTAACAATAAACTTTTCACATCACGAGTTTGATGTTTGAACGTTTGATTTTCCGTCTTTTGAAATATAATTGACATTTAAATAAATATAATGAACATTTCTGTGATTTGGTTTAAATTTAGAATTAAACAAAGGTTTATATTGAGGAATTATTAATTCAATGTTAAACATAAATAGCTTTATATTTACTGAAGCTGCAGTAACTCGTTCATTTTGAGAACAGATATTTTACATTGAAATGATAAGTTTTTCTGACAGTGAACTCAACATCTCACCGTTTATTTCTTATCATTTACAAACAGACGTATTGATGACGTCACTCTGACCGGAGCTTTCAGCTGAACTTCATCCTCCAGGTGCATGATGGGAAAACGTATCGATCCCTTATTGATCTGTGATCGGTGACTCACCGGACACGTTGATCTTTCCTCCAAGGAACCAGCGGATCCTCCCGCGGCTCAGGTCGCAGTCCTGTACCCGGTGGAACGGCTCCATCCAGCGGAGTCTGTCGGCCGCGGCTCCCCAGAACTGATCCGGGTCCGTGACCGAGAGCCGGTACAGGTCCGGGTGAGACAGGCGGGACAGCCCGGAGCTCCAGGTGCCCGCTGCCAGCACAGGAGGCCGGGAGGACAGGCGCAGGACCGGGGTCCAGGACGGAGCGGGTCCCGGGGGTCTGCAGCGGCTCAGCAGGCTCCTGAAGAACCGGGCCCCTCTGGTGTGAGCGGCCATGTTGATCCTCTGGGTCCAGAGTGAGTCCTCAGTACCGCCCCCCCCCTCTCTCAGGTGAACTATGGAGGAAGTTTGGGGCCAAAATGAGACTCTTTCTGTTTCTAGAAACTTTCCTCAATCTTCAGAAAGTTTCTGACTCAGTGACTCATTATTAGATTTAACTTTTCATTATGAGGTTTCGTGGTTGCATTCACATGAATTACCCCCCCCCCCCCCCCCCCCACACACACAGACTGTACAGACATGTTCCAGATTAAACAAAAATAACAAGTGAAAACTGAACCAGAACCAGCGTCTGTTTTATTTTGCCACGTCGTGAGTTGACCTGTTTTAAAGTCTCTGGTGTCGCAGTGAGTTTAACTGTGAATAACGAGGTTCTGATGTCAAGTGACTCGTGATAAACTACAGACTCTGGTGTTTGAAATAACAGTTTCAGATGTAACCGGCGTAAACAGATTCATGTGGTGGTAAAGCTGTGACTTAAAATAAATCTGAGGAGCAGAAATGTTATAAAGATGAGATTAATTATTGTAACTCACATTAATCACATAGGAAGTTCTGATGGCTGCTGCCCCCTGTAGGCCACACAGGACGTGCAGATTGATTCAGTTTGAACTGGTTTAGATTCAGATTCAAACCTGTTTTAAATTTAAACTTGAAAAAGAAGAGATGACATACCTTTTCCACAGAGCTCCTGTAGCTTGGCATCAAACATCCGGACTCGTTGAGCTGATGAAGACGGTTTCAGTTGAAAGCTCTGGAACCAAAGCCGGTAACGGACTTTGAATGTTTCAGTCAAACTAAAAGAAAACACAATCAACTGCAAAATAATTTTCTTACAACCACCAAATATAATATGAACTTTTAACCTATTTTTGTCTCATTGTCATCGATTCATCTTTAAATCTTGAGAAAAATGTAAATTTACCAAAAAATACAAACTACAACAAAAAAATATGAAAAACTGAAGCAACAGAAAAGAAATGAAAGAAACGGCCGAGGTGAAAAAGATAAAGTGATGAAGACGCATCAGTTAATTTTCAGGTTTTAAGAAGATGTATTTATTAACCTGATGTAATCAGATTACTTTGACTGTTAATACCTGATGATTTGATTAACAGACACACAATTCATCATGTAACAGTGAATTATCTGCTGAAAACTCAGTTTTGACATGATGTGATGGAGAAGGTCAGAGGTCCGATCATCCAACCTGATCCAGAGGTGTTGGAGGTGGGGGTGTGGCCTCCGTGTCTGTGATTAAATCCCATATAACTGTTGTGTCTGAGTGTCCACATACTTTTGGTCATGTAACATGCTGGTCAGAGGTCAGAGGAGCAGGCCTCTGCTGAGTGCGTCTCAGGTGAGCTTTGGTCTGCAGATGAGCCTTGAGGAAGGTGAGGAGGCGGAAGTGTTTGCCGCAGGCGTGGCAGCTGTGCGGCGTCTCTCCACTGTGGATGCTGCGGTGCCGCAGGAAGCTAGACGCCATATTGAAGGTCTTTGAGCAGAGCAAGCAGCTGTACGGCTTTTTGCCGCTGTGTGTGTACCTGTGGTCCCTCAGCCGCTCCTTCAGACGGTAACTCTTCCCACACAGGTCACAGTGGAACGGTTTCTCCCCCGTGTGGTTCCTCTGGTGAACTTTGAACTGCGAGAGGTTGGGGAACTTCTTGCCGCAGACCTCACATGTGATAATGGTGTCTCTGGCCAGCAGCTCGTCGGCGGGCAGCTCATGCGAGTGTTTGCTGATGACGTGGTTCTTCAGGCAGCGGTAGCTCTTCCCGCAAATGGAGCAGAGCTGCCGCTCTCCGGTGTGGATCGCTTGGTGGCTGCGCAGGTTGGCGGCCTGGGTGAAGCCCTTCCCGCAGGTGGAGCACTGATACGGCCGCACATCCTGGTGCACCAGTTTGTGGCGCGTCAGGTGGCAGGCGTGATAGAAGCTCTTCCCGCAGATGTCGCAGATAAAGGTCTTGTCGAAGTGCGTCATCCTGTGCGTCTTCAGCACGCTGACGCAGGAGTAACCCTTCCCGCAGACGTCGCAGTGGCAGCTTTTCTCTCCCGTGTGTCGCGCCTTCACATGCAGGTTGCGATGAGCTTTGTGGTTGAATCTCTTCGGACAGAAGTCGCAGGTGTACGGCAGCAGCCCGTGCTCTGTGCGCTCGTGTTCACGTAACTTCAGGATGCCAGTGAACTGCTCCCTGCACACTGAACACACGGGGTGAGCCTTCCTGTGGTGGTCGGAGAGTCGCTCTGAGTTTGGAAACAACATCCCGCACTGTGAGCACTCGTGGTGAATCTCTGATGATTGTGCGGTCGCTGTGTCTTTCTTCCTACGACTGTGGCGCTGCTTCCTGCTGTGTGCTGCAGGCACCTCCTCTGCTGCAGGGGTGCCGGGCTGAGGAGAGGACGCCTGAGCGTACTCGTGGTCGGGGAAATCAGCGGGGGAGGAGTGAGTGAGAGTCGTCACTTCACCTGGGACCTCAGTGGTTTTATCTTCACCTGTGATGAGAGGTTACTCAAGGTCATCGAGGACATAAACTTGAACTGACTGATTATTTATCAATGACATCGATCAGAAGTTCCTAATAAAGGGAAATATATGCATTTATAATCCTAAAAAATTCTAGAATCAGATGATTAATCTCTACATCCATAAACGTAACACAGGTCACCAAAGGGCACTGATGTCTCTGCTTTAACTGTGTGCTCACAAGAGGGCTGACTCTATAGTTTAATGTCGGTAACGGTGCGTTTCACGTGGTCGCCTGTTGGTGGCGTCATGCCCTCGTTGTACGTGTCAGTGACTTTTTATCCAGTGGAAGTCACATTCTTACACTTTTTACATCTTGGTGGTTTTTTACTCTATATGTGAAGCAGCTGAAGGATTTTAGTCGTCGCTCGTCTGGATCTGAAGTTTTCAGAGAAACAAACTGAGCAAACGTTAGCGGCAGCTCGACTCAGCCAATCAGAGAAGAGTCAGAAAAACACTGAGTTTTAACAGGAAGCTGCTTTATTCACTGTTTTTACTGGATTGAATCTTTAGTAATGGGTCTGTTGGAGAGACCCCTAGTGGACGACAGTTGTGTGTTTACGTGTTATCTCTCAGGTGAACTCACCACCAGCATCGGCGCCGCCCTGCAGGGAGACCAGCAGACACTTGGAGTCGACAGCAGCGCTCTGAGAACAGGAAACAGTTGACAGTTCAGGGTTGTTTTCTCTTCTCTGATTCTCTGAATGTTGTGTGGATTCACTAACTGACCCCGTAAACCAGGATGTAGGTTTGTTCACCACCAACGTTGTCACCTGAAACACACATCAGAAACGTCACCGTCAAATGAAAAGACAGAAACCGTTCTTCCTGCAGCTGAGTCGTTCAGAACCATCTGAGAATCCTCATCCACAAGTTTGAACTGTATTTAAAGTGACATCTGGTTTTGTTTCCAGCTGCTTCCTCGTAGTCCTCGGTGAAAATAAACTCTGACATTGACGGCAGAGACGTGCGAGTGTGAATCAGATGAAAACTTTTCCTGATGTTTGTTCCATTTCAGCTCAGTCTGAGTCTGTCGGACCTGAGACCAGGCGAGAGTGGGGGTCACTCTGGACGTCAGCCTATCACAAGGTTTAGAGTCTCCAGTAATTATCATAATTAAAGCATGAAAACGAGGATATTTCATGTGTTGATGTGATGAAGGTTCAGTCTTGTCATTCTTCCTCTTTGGTTTGTTAAAAACTGATAAAAACTCACCATGTATCTGTGTCTTCATCACATCAGACTGAGGACAATCACTCCGGTCTCCTGGATTCTCCTCCTGCTGCTCAACAGCTGCCTCAACCATCTGCAAGATCTTCTCCACAGCTTCAACACACAGAGCGTCAACCAGAGTTCCCAGTTTCTCCTGAAACAATATGAACAGTCACTAAAGCTGCATTCAGACCTGCACTGAACTTCAGATAATCTCCTGACATGTTCCTGACATGTTCCTGACATGTTCTGCAGGTTCTATCTGTGTCTGAGTCCGTGTCTCTGGACATTTTCTGAAACTTTTCCTGCAGCCTCCCAGTAAAATGTGTGGAAGCTTCCCAGAGAGCGAGTGGACGTGTGGACGAGGTTTCTAACACGTGACGGACGTGAAACTGGAAGAACACAAACATCTCAGGATGAAGAAGAGGAGCCGTACACGTAGAAGACGAAGACGTCAACTTGGAAAGACGAGGAGGTTCCAGAGCTTCTGGTGCTGAGGGCCGACGATACAGATTGATGAACAGTCACATCCTCACAGGTTCATGTACAAAAAGTCAAAATGTGATAAAGAAACTTTCTCCAGCTGTAATCATCACTGAGATGAAACCGGTCATTCAAAATGAACAATGTTTCATCCACACTTATATCAAAGCTGTTGTTAGCCGTTGTAAGCTGTTGTTAGCTGCTGTTAGCCTCTCTTAGCTGTTGTTAGCTGTTGTTAGTCTCTCTTAGCTGTTGTTAGCTGCTGTTAGCCTCTCTTAGCTGTTGTTAGCTGTTGTTAGTCTCTCTTAGCTGTTGTTAGCCTCTCTTAGCTGTTGTTAGCTGCTGTTAGCCTCTCTTAGCTGTTGTTAGCCTCTCTTAGCTGTTGTTAGCTGTTGTTAGCTTCTGTTAGCCTCTCTTAGCTGTTGTTAGCCTCTCTTAGCTGTTGTTAGCTGCTGTTAGCCTCTCTTAGCTGTTGTTAGTCTCTCTTAGCTGTTGTTAGCCTCTCTTAGCTGTTGTTAGCTGCTGTAAGCTGTTGTTAGCTGCTGTTAGCCTCTCTTAGCTGTTGTTAGCTGCTGTTAGCCTCTGTTAGCTGCTGTAAGCTGTTGTTAGCCTCTGTTAGCTGCTGTAAGATGTTGTTAGCTAGCTGTTAGCCTCTGTTAGGCACTGTATAAGCTGATGTTAGCTAGCTGTTAGCCTCTGTTAGGCACTGTATAAGCTGATGTTAGCTAGCTTTTAGCCTCTGTTAGCTGCTATAAACTGTTGTTAGCTAGCTGTTAGCCTCTGTTAGCTGCTGTAAACTGTTGTTAGCTAGCTGTTAGCCTCTGTTAGCTGCTGTAAGATGTTGTTAGCTAGCTGTTTGCCTCTGTTAAGCACTGTATAAGATGTTGTTAGCTAGCTGTTAGCCTCTGTTAGCTGCTGTAAACTGTTGTTAGCTAGCTGTTAGCCTCTGTTAGCTGCTGTAAGATGTTGTTAGCTAGCTGTTAGCCTCTGTTAGGCACTGTATAAGCTGTTGTTAGCTAGCTGTTAGCCTCTGTTAGCTGCTGTAAACTGTTGTTAGCTAGCTGTTAGCCTCTGTTAGCTGCTGTAAGATGTTGTTAGCTAGCTGTTAGCCTCTGTTAGGCACTGTATAAACTGATGTTAGCTAGCTGTTAGCTTACCTGAGCTTTGGGACTTTGTATATTTAACGTCGTTTTTTCCGCCGTAGTAAAAATCTGCGCCATTAGCGTCTGAGTCAAGTTATTAACGATGATCTTCACCTGGGTTTTAAAAGTGATTAAATCAACCATTGTGAAGAATAAGCTACAGGTTAGCTTAGCACACAAACGGCTACAGGGAAAACTGCGGGTCAAGGAAGTCACGTTCTGCTCCTTCAGAGTAAAACCACTGCTTCACTGAACACAGGTCAATAAATGTATTCATTTAAAAATCACAAACACAGAGTGTGTGTTTTCTTTGTGAGACTTGAGGAAGGTTTGTATTTCAGTTTAATTATTATACGTCACATGATTAAAGGTGGATTCACATCCACGATAGTGAGTAGAAACATTATGAGCTGAAAATATCAACTAACAAATTCCAACATCTTTAATGTACCAGACCAACCTGGTTCATTTTCTATTTTGATGGAACAAACTCTTATATATTAGATTACATATAAATAAAGGGATTTTTAAGATCTAAATTCATATAATGGAAATTGTCAAAGGGGCGAATTTCATAAAACCTGACACAAGTGTAATTTAAATGAGAAGGCTAGGTTACTAATATTTTCAATTTGAAGAATAAATGATACTAAAGATGAATAAATGGGGTTTCATTAATTAAACCTGAATTCAAATATCCTGCAGTGTCAGTGTTGCTGATGAGAAATGACACAATAAATATCACACATCTCCAAAAATACTTTGTTTTTATTCACCACGTGCTGAACCTGTACAGACACATAATAATAGACCAACTTTTTTAAATATTACATTTACATTACATTCATTCACAGAGCTGCAGTCAAACACCATCAGGAATAAAACATTAAATATTCTCGTTTTCAAAATCACAGATATAAAACATACGTTCAGGACAAAACGATGATAAAGACACAGACGGAGGCTTTTCATTTACATCGTCCAACAGAAAACACGAAACTCTCCGACATCCTCACCTGACGTTAGCGTTTCCTGGAGCACAGAGCTAACTGAGCTAACTGAGCTAACTGAGCTACTGTTTTTCGGTTGCAGCTCATTTTCAAGCGTCATCAATAGCCTTTGCTTCATTGATAAAAAGTTGTAATAAAACATTCAAACTGTAAATACATTTATTTTTGTACATTAATTTCACTGGTTTAAAAAATGTCCAAGAGTGTTGTTAGCCCTCTTATTCCATTAAATACTAATTAGCATTTTGTCAACAATATACCACTTATATCACTGGTAAACATGTTAGCTTGTTAAATATTCATGCTAACAGTTTAGTATGCAAATGTTCTTAGTCACAAATTTAATTTCATTAGAAAGATAAGTTTTATCTAAAGACTACTATTTTAGCATACTATTAGCATGCTAACATTTCCACATATAAGTAAATATGCTCAAATTTTACCCAATGCTAATATATTAGCATACTACCATTTATTGAATTAGTACTAGCCGGCTAACATTTCATTGTAAATAACCAATAAAAGTTTTATTAGAAGCTAAAAAAATATAGGTCAGCTAGTACTTTAGCATACTAAAGTGGATTAGCATTCTAAAACACTAGCACTGAAATATTAGATCATATTTTACACTTAATATTTAGGAAATAGCCACATGCTAACAGTTAAATCCAATAATTAAAATGCTACATGTTGACAGTTATTTAAAAATGAAAAAATAACGTAACCGTGTTTAATTAAAAACTTTGCATAGTAACAAATGATGTCATGTCTGTTCAATGATTGGCTGTGCTCCACGAGCCAATCAAATCCCTGTGTCTCCAAAACAGAAACGTCACATTGACCTTCAGCTGTGTTCGTCCGACTCGCCGCCGCTCGGTCGCCGTGGCGAGGGGACGCTCCTCCCTCCGTCCTCATGATGTTGTTTGGAGGAGCTGGACAGGTCGATTGCCACTTCCTCCTCCAGCTCCTCCTCTTCCTCCAATAGCTCCTCCCCCTGCTCCACCTCCCGGACCTCGCCGCCCCGTCGCTCCGCCGTGTGGAAGGAGTCGGAGCGAGTGGATTCTGACGCTGGAGGACTGGAACATTTTTTGGCCATTTCTAAAGATTTCTTGTGCATTCCTGAGAAAAGAGAGGCGGAGACAGAGATTCAGTCCAGTCTGATCGACTCACAGCTTATTACATGTGAAATGATGATGTAACATCTGTTTTGTCTTTACAACGTGACTTCATCGACAAGCCAGGAAATTACATTTGATCTATCATGAATATATGAACAAATAAACAAGGATAAAACTGAATAGACACATCATTTTTCATTACAATTAAACAATTCAATAAACTGGGGGCCGATCAGGGGATGTTTGGACCCACAGCGTCTTGGTTACGGCCCTGATTCAAACATCACGATGACCTCATGACCTTTATAAGTCACTGAGACGTGAAATCAGATAAATAAACTTTCCCTCACAATGAAACTTATCACCATGTAAAAGAATCTATTTATCATGTGAAGTTATTAACATGGAGACTGACGTTGACTGATGAAACTGAAGTGATGAAGTAAATCAAGTGATCTGATCCAGATGTTTTCTCATGTAACTGATGAATATAAATATAAAGAACTCAGCTGACTTCGGGTCACATGATGCAACATGTAAACTGTACAGTGTGTGTGTGCGTGTCTTGATGCGTGGTGTGGTGCGTGTGCGTGGCACTGACGTGCATGCGGCTCACCGAGCAGCCAGGGGGCGCAGGATCCCATCATGCCGTTCTTCGCGGAGTTGAGGATGGACTCGGGCAGCGGGATGGAATGTCTCACCATCGCCCCGTAGAGGCCGTACTCCGCCATGACGCTGCTGCGACCCCAACACTTCTCACGCTTCCGCCACTTTGCCCGACGGTTCTGAAACCAGACCTGAGAGAATAATATGGTATAGTTATAATATAATGTAATAAACAACTAAATGATAACGTGTCTTCAGGTTCACAGTGTTTTAAATAAATGTTTACGTTGTTATTCATTATAATAAAAAACATTGTTTGATGTGGATAATTGGTCGTCTGTTGTGATATTGTGAATTCGGTGAATTTATTTAAAACTCAAAGTCCCGACCTCAGAGGTCCGACCTAAGTTCGGCCAAAGGTCCGTGACCTAGATGGTCGACTCGAGATGTCGGCTGAAGGTTCCGGACCCTCAGAATCCTACTTAAAGTCCCGACCCCAGAAGGTCCCGGACCCTCAGAAGGTCCCGGACCCTCAGAAGGTCCCGGACCCCAGAAGGTCCCGGACCCTCAGAAGGTCCCGGACCCCAGAAGGTCCCGGACCCTCAGAAGGTCCCGGACCCTCATGTTGAGAAACACTTCCTCCAAAGCATTGTTGGAATTTTCTTCTTCTTTTATATTTCTTCTTATTGTTTTTGAATCAACAGAGAAAAGTCAAACTTCAGTTTGTACAAAACCTCCTGAACGACCTTGGCAGCTGTTTGAGAGTCAGCTGTTTGAGGGTCAGCTGGTGAGCTGCTGAGCGTCTCACCTGTATCCGGTCCTCGGGCAGCTCCGTCTTCATGGCGAGCATCTCTCGGGCGTAAACATCTGGATAATGAGCCTCGTGAAAAGCTTTCTCCAGCTCCTCCAGCTGGTGGGAGGTGAACACCGTCCTGCACAGAAAACACATCTTCATCATCAAGATTGATTTACTTTCATATGATAAAACCAATATCATTTCATCATCTGATTTATTTCATCTAATTCTTTCTTTCATATTCAGATCAATCCACACGAAAAACACAAACACACAGCAGCTGCATAAACAAATAAAATGGTAAATCTTTATCTTATATCTATAATTGTTGAGTTATATATTTTTGAAAAATCGAATTATTATTATTATTTTTGTTTCATTTCAGTCTTATTCCTGTTGATACTCTAAAAAGAATAAAACATTTATTCTAATATAATATAATCCATTTATTCTGATTGATTAAGAAAATATCAAAATAAATTAATTAATGAATCATTTACATATTTAAACATAAACATTATTAAACAAATATTCGAAGACGGAAATCTGTCCATTAATTAATAAAAGATGTGCAACATGAATAAATACTAATGTGATGATTCCAGATGTTCCTGATGAACTCACCGGTGTCTCCTCTTCTTCCTCTTCTGAGAGTTCCCTGAAGACTTGGGTCGTTTCTGTCCGAGAGACACTCTTCATCTGCAGCGGGACAAACATCATCATCTTCATCATCTTCATCACAATCCACACATTCATCATCTTCATCACATCCACACAAACCATCATCATCTTCATCACATCCACACAAACCATCATCATTTCATCTGCAGCGGGACAAACATCATCATCTTCATCACATCCACACAAACCATCATCATCTTCATCACATCCACACAAACCATCATCATCTTCATCATCTTCATCACCATCCACACAAACCATCATCATCTTCATCACATCCACACAAACCATCATCATCTTCATCATCTTCATCACATCCACACAAACCATTCACGCTCAGTTATCAAACTCACTTCTTCCTTCAGATTTAATTTCAAATAATAGATTTGAAATTAAAAACTGACTGAAAACAAACAAATGTTTTTTTCTTATTTTGAAGTTTTCAGTGGAATTCGAGTGGAGCCGAGAAACTGAGCCTCAAATAAAACTAAATATATAGTTTTATATATGATAAATCTATAGTTGTATATATATAATATAGTTTTATATATATAATCTATAGTTGTATATATATATATATAGTTTTATATATATAATCTATAGTTGTATATATATAATATAGTTTTATATAGATAATCTATAGTTGTATATATATAATATAGTTTTATATAGATAATCTATAGTTGTATATATATAATATAGTTTTATATATATAATCTATAGTTGTATATATATAATATAGTTTTATATAGATAAACGAAATAAATAAGAAATCATATGAAAAGCTTTTAAGTCAATCCGAACTTTCGTTAAAAACAACGAGAATAAAAAAGATGAACGTTTGTTTAATAAAAATAAAAACGTTAAACGAAGACTAAATAAAGATTAAAATCAGAAGTGGTTCGAATCGAATGACAGAAAAGCTCCGGACTCGAGCCGAGCCGAGCCGAGCCGAGCCGTACCGGAGTAGTGGTCCCTCTGGGCCTCCAGGCTGTGCAGGTAGTGGCTCTCGGTCCGGGCCTGCAGCAGCGGCAGGTGGCCGGGCAGGAAGCACGGGGCCCCGGGGGGCTGCTGGGCCGCCAGGCTGCACAGGAAGCCCAGGCCGAGCGGCAGGATCCTCCCGGGAACGAGAAGCCTCCGAGACCGGTTCCGTGCGGCTCGGCCCCGGGCCCGGAGCACACCGCCGACAGGCCCGAGCCCGGGGCTCCTCCGGGCTGCGGCCGGCCCTGCAGGTCCGACTCCAGGCCCAGGAGGTCGGTGATGGCGAAGCCTTTGGACCGGAACCCGGGAGCGTGCAGGCGGGACTTATCGATCCCGAAGCCCGGAGACAACATCTTCACTTTGGGCTTCTCTTCTCCGACCTCGTCCCGGGTCGTCATGGTGACAGGTGTGAGGGAAGCTGAGGATGGGACCGGCCCGGGGGGGGGGCTCCATTTATCCCGTTCCAGAGTCCCGGGATCAGAGCAGCAGCCAATCAGAGGACAGATCTGATGTGGGGGGGGGGGGGGGGGGGGGGGGGTTAGAGGATTAATTGCCTCCAAATTCACTTCAATCCGATCAGGACTTATTCTGGGGGGGGGGGGGGGCATCAGCTGCTGCATCACCCGATAATCAATAATCAATCAGCTCCATCTTTAAATCCAACATCTTCTCTCCTGTTTATACAATAACATTCATAGAAAGAACATTTAAATTGAATATTTTTTAATTAAGAAAGAACTGTCAAAAATATTTTATCTGATTTCTATTATTTATTCGTTTTGTTCCTTTACGAAATAATTTTTATTAATAATACAAATAAAATTCAAAAATAGCAAATAAAATGAAAACATGGAATCGTATTATTAATCGTATATATTAACACATGTAGATCAGTCACATCATTTATTTATTCATGTGTCTTTGTATTGGCAGGTGTCATCACGTGTCCAGAAATATGAAGTCAAACATATTATTATTATCAGAAATAAATATGAGGAAGGATGAAAATAAAAGAAGAAACAAAATGAAACTTTAATAAAACCTGCTGTCTAATGTCTGATGTTGGTGATCGATCGACAAATAAAGGACTTTATTTATTAATGTTGTCATAATCATAATATAATAATAACAAATCTGTTTATTGGAGGTTTTTATTTGAATTCTCAGATTTGTATCTCTTGAATAAAAACATGTAACGTAATGATAATATTATAAAAAATAGTTTCGGCTCATTTTAATGATTTTTAATCTTTAATCTTTATTCGATTTAAATTCAGTCAAACAGTAAAAACACAGATTATATTGACTTTAATTATCGGTGATAATCTGATTCCTCTCATTGCTTTTTAAAAAACATTTTTACCTTCTTACAAACACACACACACACACACACACACACACACACACACACACACACACACACACACACACACACACACACACACACACACACACACACACACACACACACACACACACACACACACAAACACACACACACACACACACACACACACACGCTGCCAGCCTGCAGGCAATCCCGAGGGATTAAACACCAACTTGGCCCTAATTTCAAACTGACTTTCATGAGCTTCATTTTGTGAAACAGCTGATTTGTTAGTGTGAAAGTTTGTGTTCACTCTACACGTATGACATAAAACATACAACATATAACATACATGATCCTCTGAAACAAGCTTCAGATGAAAGTTTTGAATTAAAGTTGAATAATCACTGACTGTATTTTATTCACTGATGTTTTCACTGACGTCATCGAACCTCATTACATTTTTATCTACATGTTTAATTTCAAATAAAATGAAATAAAGTTTATTGATCCGGCGAAATCTTCTTGTTACTGCAGCCGACAGGAAGTCGACAAAATATATAAAATACGAGGAAATATAAAATATAAAGAGATATGTATACAATATACATATATCTTCATCACAATATTGATTAATTACTGAGATTTACTGTAAAAGAAAAAGAAAAACTGAATCTGTTCAAACAAGTGTTTTTCTTTTTTAATATAAAAACACGTTTCATACAAAAACATTACACACGAGGGCTTATTATCATTTTTGTGAGTAATGTGATTATAGTTTTAATAATGTGTCATTGTTTGATATATTAATGATTCAAGTTTATTATACGTTACAAAAGGCAGCACATTCATAATTTATAAATATAAAAAAACAACACAGACACGCACACAGACTCATAAAAAAAGGATGACGCAGTTTCATTTGTTATAGATTATAAAGGTTTTCACAAAATCAGAACATCGGTTTGACTCAAGTTAAAGCTTAAAATAAGGTTCTGAGGTTGGATTAAAGTGTGTGTGTGTGTGTGTGTGTGTGTGTGTGTGTGTGTGTGTGTGTGTGTGTGTGTGTGTGTGTGTGAGAAACGTATGTTCATGTGTGGATTACCATGATATGAAGATTGATTGATTATGTGCGTTTGAATAATCTTCAGATTAAAGTCTTTTGTTCCTTTGATCCTCGAGTAGTTGATCTTCATCATCTTCATCGTTTTATTTCTGTCAGTGTGCGTGATGATGTGATGAAGGACAGTAATCATAATCATCATCATAATCATCTTCATCTTCATCTTCATCTTCATCTTCATCTTCACTTCACATTATTCATCTTCTCTCACAAAGTGAAAAGGTTCTGTCTGGTGTTGGTTGTCATGACGACTGTTTCTCTGGTGAGTAAAGAATAGAATGAACACGGACGCTGAGTGAACTTCACTTTTCTGTTTCTTCTGAAAACCTCGATGGCTTTATTGGTTATTTGGGCGTTCAGGGGAGGGGCCCCACATTCAGGGGCCCCACATTCAGGGGCCCCACATTCAGGGGCCCCACATTCAGGGGCCCCACATTCAGGGGCCCCTCTGTGAAAAGAGGGGGCGGAACTCCAAACTCAGTTTGACTGTTGGAGGATAAACTGCTGTTTTCAGTCTGATCTGTTTCATACGTGTTGTTTCTAAATTCTGATTGTTTCAGAAAAACGCTGCTCGCTCACTTTGAATGACATCACTGGTCACCCAACTGCATTGTGGGTCCGTTGCTCACGTTGTGTGCAACTTTTCATACGGTAGCAGAGTCAACAGCCAATCAGATCACGTTAATGTGAAAGAGGTGGAGTCAGCTGATGTGTGTTCTTCGTGTTGGGGATCTTATTTCCTGTTCTCTTCTCTTTAGCATCAACACCTAGCATGGTATGTTAGCATCAACACCTAGCATGGTATGTTAGCATCAACACCTAGCATGGTATGTTAGCAATAACACCTAGCATGGTATGTTAGCATGAAACCCGCTGTGTCCTCAACAACAAGATTCAAGATTCAAGATTCAAGAGTTTATTGTCATATGCACAACGATAACATTTAGCAGTCGCTTGCAATGAAATGCTCCGAATATTACACAAGCAAAGAAAAAATCTAATAAAATAAATATAGAATAGAATATCAAAAATTTAAAATAGAAAATAAAATATATATATCTAAATATATATATACACCTAAAGAAAAAAAGAGAAATAGTGCAAATATGCTAAGGTGCAGGTTAGTGGAGTTATTGCAGATGGGAGGAGTTTAAAAGTCTTATGGCCTGGGGGATGAAACTGTCTCTGGGCCTTGTGGTGCGGGCCCGGATGCTGCGGTACCACCGGCCAGACGGCAGCAGGCAGAACAGTTTATGGTTCGGGTGATAGGGGTCTTTAATGATCCGGTTGACCTTCTTCCTACACCGCTGGGTGTAGAGGTCCTCCATGGATGGCAGCTCCGTCCTGGTGATGTGCTGGGCAGACTGCACCCCCCTCTGTAGAGCCTTGCGGTTCAGAGCGGTGCAGCTGCCGTACCAGGCGGTGATGCAGCCAGTCAGGATGCTCTCTATGGTGCACCTGTATCCTGGAGTCCATGTTGAGCCTCCGCAGCCTGCGGAGGAAGAAGAGCCGCTGTCTGGCCGTCTTCCTGATGGAGTCTGTGTGGTGGGTCCAGGTCAGGTCATCACTGATGTGGACCCCGAGGAACCTGAAGCTGCTGACTCGCTCCACCGTAGTCCCGTTGATGGAGAGGGGGGGTGTTCTACTCCTTGTCTCTTCCTGTAGTCCACGATCAGCTCCTTTGGATGGAGGTTGTTGTCCTGGCACCAAGATGTCAGGGCTCTGACCTCCTCTCTGTAGGCCTTCTCATCGTCGCCGGTGATCAGGCCTATGACGGTCGTGTCATCAGCAGACTTGACGATGGTGTTGGAGCTGTGGGTGGCCACGCAGTCATGCGTGAACAGGGAGGACAGGAGAGGACTGAGCACGCAGCCCTGGGGGGCACCGGTGTTGAGAGTCAGGGTGGAGGAGGTGGTGCTGCCTATCCGCACCGCCTGTGGTCTGCCCGTCAGGAAGTTCAGGATCCACTCACGGAGGGCGATGTTGAGCCCAAGGTCTCTGAGCTTGGTGACGAGCTTCAGGGGCACGATGGTGTTGAATGCTGAACTGTAGTCAATGAACAGCATTCTCACATGTGTCCCTCTGGTCCAGGTGGGAGAGGGCAGTGTGAAGGGTGAGGGAGATGGCATCTGCAGTCGCCCTATCTGGCCTGTAGGCAAACTGAAGAGGGTCCAGAGAGTCCGGGAGGGAGGAGGTGATGAAGGGTTTGACTCGCCGCTCAAAGCACTTCACTCACAAACTGTGAGTGTTGTTTCAGGACGATCTCACCAGCACCAAGCATCAGGCACCAGCCACGCCCACCATCAATACATCTTTATTCAATTTGATTCAATTCATTTTATTGTGAGATGTGAAAGTTCGCTCCTGGAAACTTTTACTTTCGTCTCTCGACTTCTTCAGGAAACAAAGGAAATGAGCAGAAAAATCCCGTCAGTGAACTTTGAATGAAGAATAAAAAAAGAATAACGTTTTTCTAGAAACTATATATATAAACACGTGGAGTATATATTTATGTATATATATATTTATTTATGTATGATACAAGACGTTTCATACTTATATTTATTTATATTTAAGTATTTCATTCTGTGAGGATGTCAGCAGCAGCAGTGTGACATCACTTTTAATTTAATGTAATAAAACATAAAGATGTTTTTATAAGTCGAGTGTTCAGTCTGCGTTGAGGCGTCGTGGTCGTGGCCTCGTGGTCGTGGCCTCGTGGTCGTGGCCTCGGTGTGAATCAGCTGTGTGAGGTCACTCGGGGTTAATGACACCAATTAGAGCCGCAGCAGTAACGAGGTGAACGAGCGGCAGCGGGTCGAGCGCATGGAAGCGATCGCAGTAATTCAGGCGGCAGACGCTCGCAGCTCCCCGGGGTTTTTGTTGTTCATTGTTTTCTCTGCTCTATTGTTTACCGCCATCAACGGCAACAATAGTCTGGCCACGCGTCCGTGCCCCCCCCACCCCCCCCACCCCCACCCCACCCCGTGGCCCACTAATTATTCATAAATGCACATTTATGCAAATGTCGTAGATAGATTAACCTAATTCACTGATGTAAACAACTGGTGGATTAAACTTTTTAAATTAGAGTCTGTGTCTGGAAGTCTGGACCATATACTCTTACACCCCCCCTCACACCCCCAACTCATTTACATCCAGTAATCTGAAAGTGCACGAGGCCGTGCACGCCAGACAAACAAGCAGAGAAAGCTACAGTCTGTCTGCTGCCATTAGCACTAATGGCTAATGATTACAAAAATTAATACTGTACAGAGACGGTGTCTGGTCCATTTCCTCAACCTGCCGCCACCGGGCCATCAGGCGTGATGCCGCCATCGACACATGATGCCAGCGCGTGCCGCTTCACCCCGTAAGCTACATGCAATATGCTAATTTAACAGCTTGACCTTATTGACGATTAGACGTCAGAGAAGGACTTTGTTTTCTTACTTTAACTGAATGAGTCCTGCAGGGTGGACCTTCAGGAACTTTAACTTTCTCGTCACATTCACAGTTTCTTGTGACAGATGACGACACTTTCCCGAAACCTTCGACCTTTCCCCCGACCCTGAAGCCCCCCCCTTCCCTCTCTCTGACCCTGATCCTGACCTTCAGCTGCCGCCGCCCACTCACAGGGCGCCGCTGCCGAGTGGATTTGTTGATTTCATTACAAACTGAAGAAAAAAATGTTATTAATGAATTAGAAGTTTCTGCTGAAAGTTCAAAAACCAAGCGAGAGCCAGTGAGATTTCATCTTCATCGTCTTCATCACTCAGCAGGGTTAGTGTGTGTATGTGTGTGTGTTAATCTGTTAATCTGAAGGTGCAGCTCATTACTGAAATCCTCTGACGAGTGAGAGCTCCCAGACAGAGAGTGTGTGTGTGTGTGTGTGTGTGTGTGTGTGTGTGTGTGTGTGTGTGTGTGTGTGTGTGTGTGTGTGTGTGTGTGTGTGTGTGTGTGTGTGTGTGTGTGTGTGTTTGTGTGTTGCTGATGCCTCAGTTTGGAGAAAATCAGATCATCCTCAGACGAAGGTTTATCTGCACTTTCCTACTCTTCTTGTTTTCCCAGCATGCAGCAGCAGAGATCTGTTAACATTTTAATTATCAGCCAAAATGTTTTTACCGTCCATTGAGACTCAGCACAAGTCTGTACGATATCAACTGGGTTGTATTCACAATACAAAGTACAAGTACCTCACTACCCACAATCCTCAGGTGCTGTACTGACGTCTCTGATTGGTGGAGCTCGCTGTTACTACGGAAATGTTTATCACAACAATGAAAATCATGTTGGCTCCGATCAGATGGTTCCGTGTTAGCACACAACACACAATATGAAACACTATCTACAAACATACAAGACACAAACTACAATATATCACAACACTATATTAAAAACAAGGTTTGATTAAAAAGAAGCAGGAAGTGGTTGGAAAGGATCATTCACAATGGATTATGGGATTTGTAGTTCATTCCTTCTTAAAGCAGTGTGGTTCACAGTGTAGTCTCGTTTACGAGGAGATGTTGTAAAATTTCTCGCTGTTACGATCAGAGGTTTTTATTTTTATTTTCAGTCGATTGTTTATAAAGGCCACACTGAGAGAAACCTCTTCATCCACCTCGTGGTTCAGGGCGGGAAACAGAGAGCAGGAAGTACAAACGACTGAAGTTATAACTAAACATGAACTTCACGACATTTACTGAAAACAATCTGCATTTCCAGTCTTTGATGTTTATTTAAGAAAATGATGGAAACATTTGATGGCAGCATTAATGTGAGCGTAACTCATCAAGTGACCCAGAAATTTGACTCTTTATTTTGGGGGATTTAAATTTGATTATTGTTAATAAGAATTAAAAACTGAACAGAAGCTGAAACACAGTGAATTCAAGATTAAGGTTAGCATTAGCATAGCCTTAGCTGAGGAGCTGATGTTTGAGATTAAACTTGTTCCTCGTTAGAGAAACACTTCGTCTTCTTCTTGTTCACACGCAATCGGATTTACACAACTGAGTGTTTCCTCGAATGTGATTGAACAAAAGTGATCAATGACCCATTGATCTGTGTGTGTGTGTGTGTGTGTGTGTGTGTGTGTGTGTGTGTGTGTGTGTGTGTGTGTGTGTGTGTGTGTGTGTGGTGACACTCCCTGTCACTAACACACAAATTAAGCAAATTGCAGCAGAAAGAGAAAAACAATCATGGAGGTGCTGAGCTCAGATCAGACAGTTTCTCCTTCATCTCTTCATATTCGCTGCTTATCTCATTGTAGCCTCCAATCCAAGTTAGCAGGGATTATCTGGGCATTAAGAGCAGGATAACCGCAGCTTGAAGCAGTTAATCTAGCAGCATGTTAATGAGTCTTGTAGTGGATTGCTTAAATTAAAAGCAAATATCAACAGTCATTTGGCTAAAGGAGCGCAGTGAGCGCCTGGCCTCAATAATGGTGCATTAAGTGATTTGAGTCGTTGCAGTAATCATGTAATGTGAGTGAAAAACAATAAAATTAACAGATTCTCAGGAAATGAAGCTCTGAGCGTCAGAGTCTGAAAATAACACGAGAAAAAAATCTGACGTTTAGTATTTAATGATTTTATTTTGGTGAGTGGAGTCACTTCCTGATACTGAAGGTCCACAAGGTGTCTGTTTGTCTTTTGAACCAGAATCTGTGTGTGTGTGTGTGTGTGTGTGTGTGTGTGTGTGTGTCGACCTTTGACCTGCAGCTGATATAAAATGATGTCAAAAGTTTAGCTTTGATTTGATTAAGTTTGTGTTGAATAAGCTTCAGAGTCACTTTAATCGAGAAGCAGCAGATTGACTGAAGGGTTTAACTTTTCACTGCTGAGATATTAAAGGTCAGGAGGCTGTAAAACAATATGTAATCTAACTATGTAATCTAACTATGTCATCTAACTATGTAATCTAACAAAGTAATCTAACTATGTAATCTAACTATGTAATCTAACAAAGTCATCTACAATCAAGCCCCTTCATATATCAAAGAGCTCATTACACCATATTATACAAATAGATCACTTCACTCTCAAAACACAGGTTCTCTCTCACCCTCACCCTCATCATCATCCTCACCCTCATCATCATCCTCACCCCCATCATCATCCTCACCCTCATCATCATCCTCACCCCCATCATCATCCTCACCCTCATCATCATCCTCACCCTCATCATCATCCTCACCCTCATCATCATCCTCACCCTCATCATCATCCTCACCCTCACCCTCATCATCATCCTCACCCTCATCATCATCCCCATCATCATCCTCACCCTCACCCTCATCATCATCCTCACCCTCACCCTCACCCCCATCATCATCCTCATCATCATCCTCACCCTCACCCTCATCATCATCCTCACCCTCACCCTCACCCTCACCCTCACCCTCACCCTCACCCTCACCCTCACCCTCACCCTCACCCTCACCATCATCCTCACCCTCACCATCACCCTCACCCTCATCATCATCCTCACCCTCATCCTCATCATCACCCTCACCCTCACCCTCACCCTCATCATCATCCTCACCCTCATCCTCACCCTCATCATCATCCACATCCTCAGCCTCATCCTCACCCTCACCCTCACCCTCACCCTCATCCTCACCCTCATCATCATCCTCACCCTCATCATCATCCCCACCCTCATCCTCATCCTCATCATCACCCTCACCCTCACCCTCACCCTCACCCTCACCCTCACCCACATCCTCATCATCACCCTCACCCTCACCCTCACCCTCATCCTCATCATCATCCTCACCCTCACCCTCACCCTCACCCTCACCCTCACCCTCACCCTCACCCTCACCCTCATCCTCACCCACATCCTCATCATCACCTCACCCTCACCCTCATCATCATCATCATCCTCACCCTCACCCTCACCCTCATCCCCACCCTCATCATCATCCTCACCCTCACCCTCATCATCATCCTCACCCTTGTCCCTATTCCCATCCTTGCCCTTGTGCTGGTCTGCACCCTCACTCTTGCTCGTCCCCACCTTCATCGTCCCCACCTTCATCGTCCCCACCTTCATCGTCCCCACCTTCATCGTCCCCACCTTCATCGTCCTCATCCTCATTGTTGTCCTTGTCCTGGCCGTAGTTTTTCATTTGGATGCAGCTGCATTATAACAATCCTATTTTCATTTGGGAGCCGGCTCCTTTGTAGATGAGGTCTGAGGGATCAGTGAGTAAAACCACTTTGTTTCATTATATAATGTTGCAGTGCAGCAAATATAATAATTTTAATGGGATAATTTAATGCAATTTTCTTTATTTGATGCACTCGAACTCTGAAGCTAATCTGAAGGGTTTATTTAAAATAGATTGAAAAATAAAGAGAACGTCTATAAATACCTGAATCCTTCACTTTATATGTTCATACAATTTTATTTTTATACATTTACTTATAATTCTTTACATTTATATACATCTATACATTTATATTTTCA
Organism: Reinhardtius hippoglossoides; assembly: GCA_006182925.3. Lineage (NCBI taxonomy): Eukaryota > Metazoa > Chordata > Actinopteri > Pleuronectiformes > Pleuronectidae > Reinhardtius > Reinhardtius hippoglossoides. The sequence continues at coordinate 24,700,005 of CM031681.1, read as the reverse complement.
TACATTCATAACATCTCTATATTTATACATTTATTTACATATATTTACATTCATACATTTATACATGAGACTGACTCGTGACTGAATATACACGTATATTTACATATTTGTATATATATGTACATGTATATACGTGTACATATATATATATATGTGTATACATGTATATATATAGGGAGGATGAATATTTTGTTGTTTCTAGGTGAAATAATAAGAATCAGTTCTTCTCCCTGATGATTTTAAATCTGAATGTGAAGTGACTGATGTTTGTTTGTCAGTTTGCTGAAATAAAACTAATCCTTCATTTCTGTGGTTAATGGTTTGTTTTGTGGACTAACCAGTTGAGTTAATCCTTCACAACAAGAACACGCTGGATAATAATAAAAATAATAGATCAAAATGCTTTAATCTGCCTCTTCACGGAGCCGCTCGTCTAATCCTCATCTTATTTGTTCTGCGGCCTCCGTGTGTTTCACTGCGGATGTTTAATCGACTTTAGGAGAATTAGTCATTCCTTATTACCGTCGTGGTTTTTACAGGACTTTCCTGGAAAATCCTATTCAACACACATTTTAATTTCATTTCTGAGGCTCAATCATGTTGAGGGCAATGTAAATAATCCAATAACATTAATCATCATTTCTTTTCCTTTTTTCCTCCAAAAATAGACCAGTGGCCGGCGGATTGGACCCCGGCCTTCACTCTGCTTTATTGTTTTTTTAGAAGCGCTGATGGTTTTATAAAATATCATCATGACCCCAATTACTCAGCAGGAGCACAATCTTCCTTCTGTGCATCTGAGAGTAAAACATCCAGAACACCTGGAATTCTGTTTGGTTCTCTTCTCTCTTCTCTCTTTGGCTCTTTTTGACTGCAAGTTTAGATTTCATCATATGAAATTAAAACACTGAAATACTTCACATATTCTCATATTCTACACACTTTAACTTTTAATTTTACATATTGAATTCATGGTGTTGTTCTTTTCCCGCTAACAGTACTTGCTATTTATCTTTCTCTCTATTCTTCTATTCACTAGAAGTAAATTCCTTGTATTTACAAAACGTAATATGCTGTGTATTTAAAGAAAAACTACAGAATATGAATATTTTATAATAATCAATGAAAAAAATATGATATACATTTAATCAGTGGAGAAATGTTTACTAACAACAACAACAGTAAGGATAACTATTTATTTTCTAATGAAATTGTTTTATCTTGTTTTTACATTTGAACGATATTGATTTCCTTCGTCTACATCACTTCCTGTTGGAAACATCTGTGGGAGAACGACGCAGCAGATTGGACGAGATGATGATGATGATGATGATGATGATGATGATGATGATGATGAGGGATAAATCAGACGCAGCCTAATAAGACTCAGAAAATAAGGCAGCTCAGTCCAGATGTCTAATCCACACTGAAGCTGCGTCTTACAGGATGAAAGTGGAATCTTCTGTCAATTATGATGCGAACATGTTGAATTATATCCCACAAATCCTGCAAATGATTCTCTAATAATCCTGCTGATGGATCACATGACCCACATAGAGGAAGGGCCCCGCTCGGGTCGTCGTGGAGAAGTGGAGGAAAAGTCTGTTTCTAACCACATGTATGATCTGTGGTTTAACACGTCTGTTTATATTCACATACATGGTGCGATGTAACAACACAGGAAACTGAGGCAACACAGAGATGATGAAGACAAAGACACATCTGAAGGGATGTCACTGATAATCAATACATATTTTGATAAGAGAGAACAACATTAGATCATAATATTAATTCCACAAAAAAAAGATAGATACAAAAAAAAACACTGAGACACAAAACAAGCACAAAGATACAAAACAAGCACAAAGACACAAAACAAGCACAAAGATACAAAACAAGCACAAAGACACAAAACAAGCACAAAGATACAAAACAAGCACAGAGACACAAAACAAGCACAAAGATACAAAACAAGCACAAAGATACAAAACAAGCACAAAGATACAACAACACAAGACACAAAGCACAAGATACAAAACAAGCACAAAGAACAAAACAAGCACAAAGATACAAACACAAGCACAAAATACAAAACAAGCACAAAGATACAAACAAGCCAAGAACAAAAGACAAGATACAAAACAAGCACAAAGACACAAAACAAGCACAAAGATACAAAACAAGCACAAAGACACAAAACACAACACAAACAGCAAGACAAAACAAGCACAAAGACACAAAACAAGCACAAAGATACAAAACAAGCACAAAGATACAAAACAAGCACAAAGACACAAAACAAGCACAAAGATACAAAACAAGCACAAAGACACAAAACAAGCACAAAGACACAAAACAAGCACAAAGATACAAAACAAGCACAAAGATACAAAACAAGCACAAAGATACAAAACAAGCACAAA
>CM031681.1:24655082-24692582 GCA_006182925.3 Reinhardtius hippoglossoides | reverse complement strand
TCCTGAAGGCAACAGCCGGACTCCGCCTACTTCCTGGAGAGAAGGCCAACCACCTGCTGGCCAATGTGAGAGACACACACACACACACACACACACACACACACACACCCGATATACATTGTGCTATTTATGGTATTTTTTTCATTTCTATTTGATTATTTTTAACTTGAATTAGTTTTGGATTTCCGTTCAGATGACAGTCTATAATAATTGATGATTCTAGTGGAAGCTTCTGTGATCGTCCCAGAACTGGAGGGAGAGTTCACTGTGTTTTTTAAAGGAGACATATTCTGCTGGTTTCTGTGGTTCAAAGTTTTAATTTTGGTTTCTACTTGAAAAGTTTTACAGGCTCCAAAGATCTGAAAGCAATTTGATTCTATTCATTTCTGCAGGAGGATTCAGATCCTTTTTGTCATTTGAATATTTGGACTCAATCAAACAAAATCAACATTTAAAGTAATTCAAATGAATAGAAACAAACTCAAATAAATATACAAAATTTAGATATATGAAATTAAAGCTTAATTAAAGATAACTAATGGTTAAACAAAGACAGACATTAATAATCAAAGACCTGATAAGCCGATCAGATCAATAGTCTACTGTCGTCCTCATATTCAGCTCCTCTCGTTCCTTCAGCTAATATCCACAGGAATCTAACGCCTGTTCCTCCCCTCCTCCTCCTCCTCCTCCTCCTCCTCCTCCTCCTCCTCCCTCCTCCTCCTCCTCCTCCTCCTCCTCCTCCCCTCCTCCTCTCCTCCCTCCTCCTCCTCCCCTCCTCCCTCCTCCTCCTCCTCCTCCTCCTTCCTCCTCCTCCTCTCACCCTCCTCTCTCCTCCTTCCTCCTCCTCCTCCTCCCCCTCCTCCTCCTCCTCCTCCTCCCTCCTCCTCCTCTCCTCCTCCTCCTCCTCCCCTCCTCCTCGCTCCCCTCCTCTCTCCTCCTCTCCTCCTCCTCCTCCTCCTCCTCCTCCTCCTCCTCCCTCCCTCCCTCCTCCTCCCTCTCCTCCTCTCTCCTCCTCCTCCCCCTCCTCTCTCCTCCTCCTCCTCCTCCCCCCCCCCCTCCTCCTCCTCCCCTCCTCCCCCCCCCTCCCCCCCTCCTCTCCTGCTCCTCCTCCTCCTCCTCCCTCCTCCCCCTCCTCCTCTCCTCCTCGTCCCTCCTCCCTCTCCTCCTCACCACCCTCCTCCTCCTCCTCCTCCTCCTCCCCTCCTCCTCCTCCTCCTCCTGCCCCTCCTCCTCCTCCTCCTCCCCTCCTCTGCCTCCTCCTCCTCCCTCCTCCGCCTCTCCTGCTCCTCTCTCCTCTTTTGCCCTCCTCCCTCCTCCCCTCCCCTCCCCTCTCCTTCTCCTCTTCAATCATCGATCACCTCAGACCAAAACAAAAAGTTTTAAATCTTTTAAGTAACGGGTAAAAACAGGACGAGAGCGTTCGTTTATTATATCAGAATATACTAACAGGAAGATTTATAATGACGCTGATTTCCCATAAATCTAGAATAAATAAAAAAACTGAGAAAACGTTTGTTTTTAAAACTCACTCGTCTGACACGTTGAACCAGATCTGATCTTTTGCTCCTTGTTAACATCTGTGAGACCAACTGGGAATATGAGACCAACTGGGAATATGAGACCAACTGGGAATATGAGACCAACTGGGAATATGAGACAAACTGGGAATATGAGACCAACTGGGAATATGAGACAATACAAATAACAAATGAGAACAGCTCACAGTGTTGATATATTTAATCACAAACACAAAAATATATTATATAGACATTATTTTTCAGCTATTGTAATATTGTTTTATGATTATTAACTAACTCCACAAACATCTCAGTGCAGTGACTGAGGTTTAATAGTGACACATTAAACAGTGTAACATTCATCCATCGCAACTTTGTTAAATTAATAAATAAGTAATTTTTTTTCAACAGCATGTGTTGTCCTCTTTGTGAACAGGTGAGGGCGCTGTTTCTCCAGTCTCCCTTTCTGTCCAGAGACGACAGCGTGTCCATCATGGACGGAACTGACGAAGGTAACGTGTCTTCATGTTATTCAAATAACACCAAATCATAATATACGTTATCTCAAGGCTCTTTACATCGAAGGTCAAGACCTTCAAATGTTTTATAGAGAAACCAACAGTTCCCACAACGAGCAGCACTTTGGTGCCTGGAGGAAGAACTCCTCGTTACTGGGAGAACCCTCTAGAACCAGACTCAATGTGGTGGGGGGGGGGGGGTCTGATGACATCACTTGCATTGCCATGGGAAACTGTTGGAGAATAAACGGTTTCCCCAGACGTGGCCCGGCCCAGGTCGGTGGATCAGGTTCTGAACTGGAACGTGTGACAGACGTGTTCTTGTGATTTAGTCATGAAGTTTCTGCTCCTTGGTTCAAACCTGTCAAACTGAAAACCTCAGGTTTGTGATCACAGACTGTAAATAAAGATGGACGACATGACAGCTCCCAAAGTCAAGCCAGATATGTCTATCGCCCCCTGGTGTCTGGCTGCAGTATAGCTCATAAATGCCATGGTCTTTATATACCGTCAGTACGTTGACTTGTTGAGGTACAGTCCAATTACACGCAGACGCAGCAGTATTATATTTATATCTGCAGGTGAATCAGCTGCAGCAGATGTTTATTGTCTTTCCAAAGTTAAATCTTCATCAGTTTGTCTCTAATCCTCCATGTTGGTGTTTCCGTTGGGGAAATCAGAGTCAGAGCAGCTCTTAGGTTTTATATATATATAAATATATTCATTCATCATCATCTACGAGGACACGAGACAACATCTGTAATCTAATAAACTTATCAAGAGATGAGGACATGTTCTGATCAAAGGGTCAGTCTGTCAACATCAGACTGTATATAGAGATGATCAGTGACTGTATATAAAGATGATCAGTGACTGTATATAAGAGGATCAGTGACTGTATATAAAGACCATCAGTGACTGTATATAAAGAGGATCAGTGACTGTATATAAAGATGATCAGTGACTGTATATAAAGATGATCAGTGACTGTATATAAGAGGATCAGTGACTGTATATAAAGAGGATCAGTGACTGTATATAAAGAGGATCAGTGACTGTATATAAAGACCATCAGTGACTGTATATAAAGAGGATCAGTGACTGTATATAAAGACCATCAGTGACTGTATATAAAGATGATCAGTGACTGTATATAAAGAGGATCAGTGACTGTATATAAAGATGATCAGTGACTGTATATAAAGAGGATCAGTGACTGTATATAAAGAGGATCAGTGACTGTATATAAAGGATCAGTGACTGTATATAAAGACCATCAGTGACTGTATATAAAGACCATCAGTGATGATATAAGATGATCAGTGACTGTATATAAAGAAGATCAGTGACTGTATATAAAGATGATCAGTGACTGTATATAAAGAGGATCAGTGACTGTATATAAAGAGGATCAGTGACTGTATATAAAGATGATCAGTGACTGTATATAAAGAGGATCAGTGACTGTATATAAAGATGATCAGTGACTGTATATAAAGAGGATCAGTGACTGTATATAAAGATGATCAGTGACTGTATATAAAGATGATCAGTGACTGTATATAAAGATGATCAGTGACTGTATATAAAGATGATCAGTGACTGTATATAAAGAGGATCAGTGACTGTATATAAAGATGATCAGTGACTGTATATAAAGAGGATCAGTGACTGTATAAAGAGGAGTCTGTATATTAAAGAGATCAGTGACTGTATATAAAGACATCAGTGACTGTATATAAAGATGATCAGTGACTGTATATAAAGATGATCAGTGACTGTATATAAAGAGGATCAGTGACTGTATATAAAGAGGATCAGTGACTGTATATAAAGATGATCAGTGACTGTATATAAAGACCTCCTCCAGGTCCCATCTGCTGACATGGAGGAGGTTTTATGACCTGTACCGCAGCCAGCCACCAGGGGGAGATTGAGGAGCCGTCATGATCCATCTTTATTTAGTTTATGGTTGTGACCCTGTGGTGACCTCTTCTTCTCTGTTACCACAGTGATCCACGAACACCAGTGTTACAGGACATGTATAGAATATATAATGTGTATATATAATATATATAGACGAGACAGGACTGACATGTCACTCACTGTGAATGGACACGAGCTCGGCATTCATATAATCCAATCCTTTTAAACTAGTTCATACAAGCAATTATGTCCATGTGGGATAATGTTCCACTTAATCTTGAAGAGGGAGGGAGGCGATTAACCCCCCCCCCTCTGAAATGTGTTCTCCTTCTCTCTGAGTGGGATCAGCTCGTTACTCGGCTCCGCCACAAATGTCTTTTTAATGATCACTGAATTAACTTCTTATCCCGCTCCACTTTCCTCCGTCCCTGAGCCACTAATGGACAGATTCCTCCTCCTCTTCAGAAGTCCGACCGGCTTCCATCAGCCTTATTACCGCTCAGATATTTTGCTGTTCTTGCCCTGGATGCTTAGCGCGGCTGAGATTACCCTGCGTCCTGAATCGAAGCGACTTATTGTTAATGCAGATCTCTTGAGTGGTGACTGGGGGCGGACGGGTGCTAAGTGCCGGTGTTGAGCTCCCGACCTAAAGCCGAGTCTCTTGTTTGTTTTGTTTGAAAATTGCTTCTTAGTGTCTCCGCATCAGAGTGTTATGGTAAAGCTCCTATGATACAGTTTCTCTCAGGCCCAGTAATCATGGACCTCTGCATGTGGCCGAGGTCGGGGGGGTCGCTGGTGAAAGGCTCTAATGCAGCAGCAGCTGAGTGCAACATTCTGCCAGAGACACTCGTCTTTGAGTTGACCTGAATAACAGATCGTCCACGAGCTCAACATGTTGCTCTCACGTCTTTATTTCACACGACTGATGTTTAAATGACTTTGAATGTCAGGAACGAGAACTCTGCCTCGTGATCAACCTTCTGTCGAGAGAAGATTTATTAATACAACCGTTAAGTAACGTTTGTGATTCTTCACAATCTCCTCGAACATTTCTGGAAAAGAATCACGGGATTTAAAAGAAAAACTCAGGTCAAACCAAAGACTGTAAATAAAGAACGACCACGTGAAATATCTCAGATACGAACGCTGCCATCTTGTGGTGATGACATAATCCGACTGTACAGCCGTGGTTATAAGGTCCCGCCCACACACTCACCTGACCAATCCTGAGTCAGTGTCAGCTGTCAATCATCACGTCTCAGCCTGTTTTTATATCATCAATAACTGATTCAAACCAAACGGATCAGAAACCTGAACAAACATCAGAGAGATGAGAACGAGCTGAAACGACAGAAACATCTTTACAAACATTTATTTAACGTCTACTTTGATTTTTTTAATCTATAAACTGAATATAATGTTTTACAACAAGTAAAAATCTGTCATCTTCAAACACTGAGAAAATTTATTCTGAAATAGGTTTTGTGGTTCAGACTGAAGCATCAGCTGTTCCCCTCGGGATGAACTCTCATATCTGGTTTTTATCTAGCGCCACCTTCAGGTCACCAGGTTCATGTGAGCATGTAAGCAGGTTAGCATCAGACTGTAGATCCAGATGAACCAACTCTGATCTCCTGTGTGCAGGGATCTCTGCCTGGATCACGGTCAACTTCCTCACTGGTGAGAACACACAATACACACACCCCTTGAGAACTGTGTGTGTGTGTGTGTGGTGTGTGTGTGTGTGTGTGTGTGTGCGTGTGTGTGTGTGTGTGCAGTGATCACCTGTTATTGGACTATTCTCTCTCTCTCTGTTCAGGCGGTCTTCATGGGGCTGGCTCGCCCACAGTGGGGATGTTGGATTTGGGCGGGGGGTCGACTCAGATCACCTTCAGTCCTCAGGACGAGGTGATGACTGTGATGATGTCAGATGTGTGATGATGTCGTGATGATGTCAGATGTGTGATGATGTTTCTCTCTGAGCAGAAAACCATCCAGACCTCACCTATAGACGACATCAGATCCTTCCAGATGTTCAACACCACACACACCGTCTACACTCACAGGTACGCACACACACACACACACACACACACACACACACACACACACACACACACACACACACACACACACACACACACACACACACACACACACAAGCTCATTGTTACGTCATGTATGACGTTAACTGTTAAAAACGACATGTATTCAGTGTTTGGTTAAATAAGAGGAACTGAATCTGGAAGTAGAAACATGGACCAGTTTCAGCCAATCAGAGCGTTTACAGATGACGTCGTGTCTCCACAGTTATCTGGGTCTGGGTCTGATGTCGGCTCGTCTCGCCGTCTTAGGGGGCGTCGACAGTTCCCCCCGTACGTATACAAGCCACATTTTTACTCTTATTTTTTTTCTTCTTCTTGTTTTTCAATTTGCTTTCATATCTGCCTTTTAGAGGCCTCTCCCCCGCCCCCCCGTCAGATAAATAAGCCATTATCTAATCTTTTAATAACACAAGATTAATTCCTTGCCTGCCAGCTGTTGCTGTGATTTGGCTCCTGTAAGAAGCTGCAGCTCAGATCCACTCAGCTGACGATGGTTTCTGGCTGTGCTCCACAAAACAACAACCTCCAGTCCGTGTCCACATGAAGCTCTGGTTCTGGTGCTGCTCCACCTGGACTCAGACTGCATCCAGTAGAAAACACATCTCTTTAAAGATTCATCTGTTTCAACAAAACCTGAACTTAACCTTCATGCAAAAGATTTCTGACGGGATCAATAATAAATAATGAATAAACCTGATGTTCCTGTCAGGAGGTGGTGGAGACCAAACAGAGATAAAACCTGGTCTGAGGCTGACGAGGTGGAGTGAAGCCAAATGATCTGGATCGTTCCCTCAAGCAGATGTTAAATACATGTTTGTCCTTTTAGGTCGTTCTTATCTCACATTTCCACTTCTAGGCTCCGTCCACATTTCTGCGATTTTAGAATTTAAAGATCTTCTCAGCTGTTCTCAGCCCCCCCCCCCCCCCCCACTAAGATTCTATAGCAACATGAGCTGAATTCACTCTGAAGTCGAAGACGTCTTCTTCTGAAGTTTTAATATGTACATTTCATTTCCGTGTGCGTGTGTGTGCAGTAGGGGGCAGCACTGAGCTGGTCAGCCCCTGCCTTGCTCCAGAGTACTCTGGCAGTTGGGAGCATGCTGACGTCGTCTACACTGTGAAGGGACAGAAGGCAGGTAAAGTGCACACTGCGTGGTGATTGGTTGGCTGTGCAGTGACCCGTCATGGAGGAACCTTGTGCTTGTGTCTCAGGGGAACCGGTGTACGAGGCGTGTCGCACCAAGGTGGAGAAGGTTCTGTACCGGAAGGTGACCAAGCCGTCGGAAGTTGCTGACGTGGATTTCTACGCCTTCTCCTACTACTACGACCGAGCCGTCGACCTCGGAGTGATCGGTAAGAGAACCGTCTGATCAACAATAATAATATATAATAACACCAACTTTAAATGAAATGTTCTCAAAGATTCAGTCTGTAGTTTTTAGTCGATGTGTTTGATTTCCTCATATTTATGTGTCTGGTAAAAACAGTCGTGGTTGATTGGTTGTTTACAGCAGCCAGTAGCTCCGTGTGCGGCAGCGCCCCCTTGTGGCAGAGTCGTCAGTAACCAGCAGCTCAACATAATGTTGTCATGACGATAGCCTGCTCTGTGTGGTCACTGTGTTAACTGTGTGTGTGTGTGTGTGTGTGTGTGTGTGTGTGTGTGTGTGTGTGTGTGTGTGTGTGTCAGAGGAGAAGCAGGGGGGAACCGTCAAAGTGTCCGACTACATGGACGCAGCAATAAGAGGTGAGATAGCGCCACCTGGTGGTGGATCATCTGAACACATATAAGGTTTTTCTGTTGCTCTCAATTAACAGAAATAGAGAAATAACAAAGCAGAAGAAGGTTCAGCAACATTTACCTACAAGTATGAAATGTATGTGAACTTGAGACACGGAGAAAACACCTCATAGAAATGACTGAGACATCAGGTTATTCACATAGAATTTCATTATAATTAATGATCTGATGTGTAATAATATCTTTAATCTATAATCAAACACAAACATTGATTCAGCCCCGTCAGTGTGTTCTCACCTGATGTGTTTTAGGATTATTTGACCATTTCACTGTTATTTCATATTTGTTATCAGATCTTAAACCTTCACAGATCGTTTCTTTGCCGATGTTCAGTTTGTACCTTTCCCTGAATGTGTTTGATTCCCGTGTCAGTGTGCGGCGGAGCGTCCGTCCGGCAGCCCGGTCCGTTCCTCTGTCTGGACCTGGTCTACGTGTCCGTCCTGCTGCAGGAGCTCGGCTTCCCGCCACACAAACACCTGAAGGTGACCACACTTTGAGCCAATCAGAGCCCACAATTCATTTGAAGATGTTTTTAACTGTGATGATGACGATGATGTCACCTTCGTCTGACTCTGATGTGTGTGGTGTCACTGATGATGTCACCTGTGTGTTGCAGCTGGCGAGGACCATCAAGCAGGTGGAGACCAGCTGGGCTCTCGGAGCGACGTTCCACTACATCGAGTCCCTGAAGGGAACCTGAAGGCTATGATCCTCGCTCTGACCTCTGACCTCCGTGAAGCCTGACCCCTGCAGGTGGTGAAGCGCTGCTCTCAGCTGACAGTGGGCGGAGTCAGTGGTACCTGCTCTCCACCTCCTGCACCTGGGTCATGTGACCGCTCTGACCGTCCAATCACACGCTGCGTCCTGTTCAGGTGGATCCAGCCTCGTTCTCTGACCTCGTGGAAACTTCAGGTTCAGACTCTGGGTTTTAACGCTTTGTTATTTTCTCGTGACTCGTTTGTTCGGACGATTTTTAATGTTTGAATGTTTTTGTGCCAAAAGTAAAAAATTGAAAGTAACTTCAGAGAAACTGACTGACGATGTTTCTGAAGCTGAAAGTTTGTCTTTAAAAGCTCTGCTGGGTGAATTCAACTTTTATATCATGAAGTCTCGTCCTTCACAACTTCAACTTCTGACCTTTAAATAAAGTTTATTTAATCAACTGTCTTTGTCTCTTTGTTTTTAAATAAAGAAAAAATTGTTCAAGAAAACTGAATCGACCTAAAAACGTCCAGAAGCAGCAGGAGGTTCAGACGCTTGTTTATTGTGAACATGAATCTTAATCTTGACTTTTTAAGCTCGCGCCACCAACAGCAACTAACTAGCAACTAACTAGTAACTGACGTCAGTTTTAACGTTCAATTTCAGGTCAGAAGGATTTTAATTCTCACAGATGTTAAACTTAGTTTCCTTCCTCTGACGTCACATTACAGCTGAGTTCAGTTCAGTTGTTTTAAAGTGAATTAGAACAAACTCAGATTTTCATGATCTAATATTTTTGATTTAAAAACATTTTCATAAATGGTTGAAATTCTAACTTTGATGATACAAGTCAAACAGGAAACTACCGGAACTAAATGCCTCCCAGGTGTCTTATGGGTAATGTCTTCATTCAGAATCAGTGTTTTCATTAAGTTCTGTTTCTCAGAATGTTTCTTATTTATGTTCTTGTTTCAGACAAAACCACAAATAAAACCAGACAGCGACATAAACAAGAAATATTTAATCGATAATTCAAGTCATAACAGGCTGAGAAGAGATTGTTAAACAAACCTGACGGGAGAATAAGACGTGGTCAGATGTTGAAAAGTAAAAACAGAAACGAACTAAGATGAGAAAACAAAATAAATCACAGATCGTAAAGAATCGAGCTCCGTCTTGTTTCAGGCTACGATGATGAAATATTAAAAAGATAAAAGCAGATGTGTCCTCGCTGACGTGGAATCACCGTGACTCCGTGTTGGTGCGTGAGGAATGATCACAGAGGAATCGTGTGTTTGTTCAGTTCACAACAAACTGATGTGAGAAGAGAAGAAGAGAGGGGTGATGTCACATCACTCCCCCTCGAGAAGAAGAAGAGAGGGGTGATGTCACATCACTCCCCCTCGAGAAGAAGAGAGGGGTGATGTCACATCACTCCCCTCGAGGAGAAGAAGAGAGGGGTGATGTCACATCACTCCCCCTCGAGGAGAAGAAGAGAAGAAGAGATTCAGGCTGAATCGACCGTCGTCTTCTCACTGGGCCACGAACCAGCTGGTCCCAGGAAATCACTGGAAACCAAGACAGAGAGTGAGGCTCCGAACAACAACCACAAATCAGAGGATGTGGTATAAAGTCAGGCTGCTGCGTTGTGTAGAGTTGTGTTGTACCTCAGGATGTGTGGCAGCTCTGGGCTCCTGTAGATAAACTTGTGTTTATAGTTCAGAGACGACGGAAACGGAACAAAGTGAACTTTGTGTCCTCTGAGACTTTTAGACTGAGACGCCATGTTGTACAGCTGGAGGAGGAGAGGAGGAGAGGAGGAGGAGAGGAGGAGGAGGAGGAGGAGGAGGAGGAGGAGGAGGAGGGAGGGAGGAGGAGGAGGAGGAGGAGGAGGAGGAGGGGAGAGGGAGGAGGAGGAGGAGGAGGAGGAGGAGGAGGAGGAGGAGGAGAGGAGGGAGGAGGAGAAGAAGAAGTTGAGAGTAGAACTGAACGATCTATAAATCCTAAATGAATTGACTCTTGAATGTGATTATTAAGTTGTACCTTCTTGCCGAGATGGAAGGGGACCACAGAGTCGTCCTCCGCGTGGAGGATCAGCACCGGACAGGAAATGTGATTCACACTGCGGACACACACATTCAGGCTGTAGTAACACTGACAAACACTGGGGGCAGTTCCTCTGATGACCACCAGAGGCCGCTCTGAGAAGACTCCAGGTTTGTTAATTCTTACAAAGTAAAACTTTGTGTTTTTATCTTGATGCTGTGAAGAGAAGCTTCGGGTCAAAGGTCAAACGCTCTGATCATCGGGTTCAACTGGTCCAGAGTCAGAAAATGAACCGAACGTTCCAGAGCGGAAACTAAAGTTCATAAAGAAAGTTTCTCCTGAAAGATTCAACTTTCAAATTGTTCCTGAATCTGAATCCAGTTTAATAAAGCTCAGAGGTCAAAGGTCACGTACTTTTCATCGCTGGCGAAGTGGATGTTATTCACTGTGATGGTGTCCAGGAAGAACCAATCAAATCCAGGCAGGTATCTGTACACCTGAGAAACACACACGTCAAATACACACCTGTTGTGTGTGTGTGTGTTGTGTGTGTGCTCTTGTACAAATGTCTTTGTGAGGACATTTTGGCCAGTCCTCACTTTCTGATCTTTAATGGACTGTTTGAGGGTTTAGACCCGGTGTGGGGGTTTAGACCCGGTGTGAGGGTTTAGACCCGGTGTGGGGGTTTAGACCCGGTGTGAGGGTTTAGACCCGGTGTGGGGGTTTAGACCCGGTGTGGGGGTTTAGACCCGGTGTGAGGGTTTAGACTCCGGTGTGAGGGTTTAGACCCGGTGTGGGGGTTTAGACCCGGTGTGGGGGTTTAGACCCGGTGTGAGGGTTTAGACCCGGTGTGGGGGTTTAGACCCGGTGTGAGGGTTTAGACCCGGTGTGGGGGTTTAGACCCGGTGTGAGGGTTTAGACTCCGGTGTGAGGGTTTAGACCCGGTGTGGGGGTTTAGACCCGGTGTGAGGGTTTAGACCCGGTTTAGATAGGGGATCCTTATGCCAATGAGTGTCCTCACTAAGATAGAAGTACAAACATGTGTGTGTTGCATGTAGGGCTGCACCTATTGATTATTTGTTATCGTGCGCTGCCAGGGTTCACCACCGGGGAGACAGACAAGGCTGCGCCCCCCGGGTCCGAGCGGAGCGGCCCCCGGGTCCGGGAGGAGCGGCCCCCGGGTCCGGGAGGAGCGGCCCCCGGGTCCGAGCGGAGCGGCCCCCGGGTCCGGGAGGAGCGGCCCCCGGGTCCGGGAGGAGCGGCCCCGGGTCCGAGCGGAGCGGCCCCCGGGTCCGGGAGGAGCGGCCCCCGGGTCCGGGAGGAGCGGCCCCCGGGTCCGAGCGGAGCGGCCCCCGGGTCCGGGAGGAGCGGCCCCCGGGTCCGAGCGGAGCGGCCCCCGGGTCCGGGAGGAGCGGCCCCCGGGTCCGAGCGGAGCGGCCCCCGGGTCCGGGAGGAGCGGCCCCCGGGTCCGAGCGGAGCGGCCCCCGGGTCCGGGAGGAGCGGCCCCCGGGTCCGAGCGGAGCGGCCCCCGGGTCCGGGAGGAGCGGCCCCCGGGTCCGAGCGGAGCGGCCACCGGGTCCGGGAGGAGCGGCCCCCGGGTCCGAGTGGAGACCTATGCTAGAAGATCATGGTCCACGCTTTGTGCGCAGCCACCTTCAATATGACGAGTAGGCCCCAGCCCTAGTTGCACGTGTTGTGTGTGTTGCATGTGTGTGTCTGTGTGTGTTGCATGTGTGTGTGTCTGTGTGTGTGTGTGTGTGTGTGTCTGTGTGTGTGTCTGTGTGTGTGTGTTACCATGGAGAACGGGTGGCTCTTGGCCTCCTCTCTGATGTTGGTGAACGGAGACTCTAAGATCAGAGCGTCTGGAGGATTTCCTGAAAATAACATGAAGAATTTTAATGTTGTGATTTAAAACTGCACTTTGGAGGAATTTTACAAGAAACATATATTTATATACAAAAATACAGTTGTGTGGAATAAAATCAGTCACAGTGAGTCTGCATAAGAATTCAAGTCAAGTTTGTGTAGTGTCCTTCCTGTTGGTTAAGAGAACAACAGGAACACGTGAACATGGAGGACAAAGAGGATCCATGAAGGTTTTCTAAAAGGTTCTGCATTGTGTGTGTGTGTGTGTGTGTGTGTGTGTGTGTGTGTGTGTGTTGTGTGTGTGTGTGTGTTACCTCTGTCACACAGTCGTCTGACCAGGTTGGTGGCAACTCTGAAAAAAAAAATATATATCAAAGGATCAGATTTAATCAGTAATGTATATGAGTGTGTATGTCTGAGTGTGTGTCTGTGTGTATGAGTCTGTGTGTGTGTGTATGAGTGTATGAGTCTGTGTGTGTGTGTATGTGAGTGTGTGTGTGTGTGTATGAGTGTGTGTGTCTGTGTGTATGAGTCTGTGTGTGTGTGTATGAGTGTATGAGTGTGTGTGTCTGTGTTACCCTGTCCCCAGAGAGTGTCCCCAGATATAAAGCGATGTTTTATCGAGTCGTTGTTTCAGTCGGTCGTAGACGAAAAGAGCGTCGGACGTCATCCCGTCTTCTGATGGAGACCCGTCTGAGTCGCCCCAGCCTACACACACACACACACACACACACACACACACACACACACACACACACACACACACACCTCTCTGTGGTCAGTATTGTGTCGGCAGCTTCTTGTTGTGTTGTTGTGTTGTCGTGTTGTGTCTCACCTCTGTAATCAAACGTGACTACATGGTAGCCCAATGAACTGAGGACCTAAAGGGAGACAGGAGAGGAGCGTTAAATACAAACAACTCATCATGTTCCTGGTTAGAATACACACAACCAGACATTTCAAAATAAAACAACCACAGAAGTTTCAAAATAAAAGCAGACCCGCAGCATTAAAAAGCAGAAGGTGTAACCATAGCAACAGTGATGAGTTTTAAAACCAAGACATGTCAATGTCACTGTAACACAAAGTTACAGTGACATTGATTAACAGGATATGATAACTGTGTGTGTGTGTGTGTGTGTGTGTGTGTGTGTGTGTGTGTGTGTGTGTGTGTGTGTGTACCTTGTACAGCTGGACTCTGTGGTCTCCTCCTCTGCAGACAAATAACAGAAAGGTCAAAGGTCAAAATCTCCAGTCAGAAACAGGAAGAAGAAACATTTAACAGTAACACACAGGAAGTGACAACAAAATAAAAGCTTCACGTTAAGTAGTTGTGATGTGTGTAGTGTGATGGTGGGTTACCGTGTTCCTGCGTTGCCATGGAGATAGAGAATGACAGGGTGGGCGGAGCTAAACATGGAGTCGTACCAGTCGGCTTCTTTCCCCTGAGCGTCTCTCCACATGTGAGCGGGAACCGTGTGCCTGGAACACATGTGGAGACAACACACGCCAATGAACCAGCCAATCACAGCTCACCAAGAGTCATCTACGTTAACATCCAATCAGAGACCAGTTAATCAGAAACATCAGGATGAGACATTCAGGTTCACATCAACGTCTGTAAAAATCACAACTGACCAGAACGTTTTATGGTCATCAGAACAAGATCCGTCTGAGCTCTGTGTGTGTGTGTGTGTGTCTGTGTGTGTGTGTCTGTGTGTGTGTCTGTGTGTGTGTGTCTGTGTGCGTGTGTCTGTGTGCGTGTGCGTCTGTGTGCGTGTGCGTGTGCGTGTGTGTTACCAGACTCCGATCCTGAGTCCAGCCTCAGGCTCCAGGTAGAAGTTGTGTGTGTGGTTCAGCCCCTGGTCCAGAGGTCGTTTCAGGTCGATGAAGAACGGCATTCTCACTGGGGGGGGGGGGGGGGGGGCAGAGGTCACATGACTGCTGACGACTGTATCAGACACTTCTGTTACACTCACTGTCAATCATCGCCCAGCCAGATAAAATAAAACTAAACTAGATGAGATAAGATAAAAAATGGCGGCGGGGGCAGAGCAGCTGTAAACACTCACCGAAGTTGAGGAAGACGAGTTTGGCCTGGATGGATGGACACAGTTTGATGATGAAGGGGATGGAGATGTAGACAAGAAGAAGCCACAACACGATTCTCTGCATCTTCCCCAGAAGACTCAACCTGAGGACACACAACAACAACACATCACTTCCACTGTGTCTGTGTGTTGTGTGTTGATGACGGAGAGAACTCTGAGAACTCTGAGAACAGGATCCTGCAGCCGGGAGGATCTAAATGATTCAGTAGAGACGAGTCTGAGAGTCGAGCTCAAACCTTCACCAACAAACTCTTTATGTACATGAGTATTACTGTTATCATCATCATCATCATCATCATTAATATTATTATTATTAGGGTTAGGTTTAGAAAGGCAGTAGGTTAGAGTAGGTATTCTGTAAATGCATGAAAGTCCTGTGTGTGTGAGTCTGCAGTATTATTAGCTGAGTGTTGAAACCTCAAGGTCACACGGAGGTGAACCGCAGCAGAGGTGGGGGGTTGGTGTGTGTGTGGTGTGTGTGTGTGGGGGGGGGGGGGGGGGGGGGGGGGGGGGGTGCAGGAAGCTGCAGTATTCAGGTAATGATCATTTTCATCACCAATGATTCTTCTGATAATTCACCGATGAACTAATAAATCCATCAATTGAAGATTTTCTAACATTGAATCCGTTTGGTTCTAAATGAATCTGTTAAATAAAGACCTGGACTCAGCTTCTCTACAGACATCGTTTCCTTGTGTCCCTCAGGCTCAGGTTCGGGTTCAGGTTCGGGTTCGGGTTCAGGTTCAGGTTCAGGTTCGGGTTCGGGTTCAGGTTCAGGCTCAGGTTCAGGCTCAGGTTCGGGTTCAGGTTCGGGTTCAGGCTCAGGTTCGGGTTCAGGCTCAGGTTCGGGTTCAGGCTCAGGTTCGGGTTCGGGTTCGGGTTCAGGTTCAGGCTCGGGTTCGGGTTCAGGCTCAGGCTCAGGTTCAGGTTCGGGTTCGGGTTCAGGCTCAGGTTCAGGTTCGGGTTCAGGTTCGGGTTCGGGTTCAGGCTCAGGCTCAGGTTCAGGGTCAGGTTCAGGTTCAGGTTCGGGTTCGGGTTCAGGCTCAGGGTCAGGTTCAGGTTCGGGTTCGGGTTCAGGCTCAGGGTCAGGTTCGGGTTCGGGTTCAGGCAGAATGAAACCGTAAAGTTTCCTCTCAGAGACGATCAATCTTTAACTTCAGATTCTAACAGCAGCTGGTGATTTGTCATGTTGATCACATGATGATGAAGCAGTTTGAGCCTCAGACGTGGACCGAGCGTCGGGTTCAGCTCCTGAGATCCAGATCAGATCCCCGACGACCACCTGAGCGGTGGATGGATCCTGAGGAACAAACATCAACATCCTGTTTCCACGGACACAGGAAACCAGGAAACCAGGAAACATGAGAACGAGCTTAGATCCACTGACACGGGAACAAGATCCTCGAGTCACGTTTCTCAGAGAACGCGAGTCGGAGCTGAAACTAATGTTTATATTCAAAAATGTTTTGTTAATGATTCCTCAAATTTGTTATCAACATATCTTATGACATAAATTGATGTTTGATATTTTACACTTTGACCATGAACATTATGATAAATAGTTTGTTTTGGAGTTCCACAAGGTTCTGTACTTCTGTGAGGTCACCTGAGGTCGGAGAGTGGACTTCTTCTTTCACTCTTCAGTTTGAGGAAGACGAGACGACGAGGGAGTCGAACCCGTGACCTGAGCGATGTCACTTCCTGTCAGTGCACAGATCTGACACAGATCATGTGACTGAGCAAAAAATTATTTAAAACATATAAATGATTATCATCTGTTACATGTTTTAACAAACTGTGAAACTTTTAGTTCCTTAGTGTTTTTAAAGTCAATCAATCAATCAAATTTTATTTGTATAGCCCATATTCACAAATCACAGTTTGTCTCATAGGGCTTTAACAAGGTGTGACATCCTCTGCCCTTAACCCTCAACAAGAGTAAGGACAAACTACTAAAAAACCTTTTAACAGGGTAAAAAGAACGTAGAAACCTCAGAGAGAGCCACATGTGAGGATCCCTCTCCCAGGATGGACAGAAGTGCAATAGATGTCAAGTGTAAACATGACCAAGATAAAGGTTTTAGCAGCATTGATAAGGGTAAACAGGTGAATTGGTGGATTAATGTCATTAACGGTCAAGTATCTGAGGAGAAGTACTCCTCTCTCTATCAGCAGTCCTGCTGCAATCATAGTCTATGGTCAGCAGCCAGCAAGATCATGATACACCATCAAGATCGGATGCCACTATAGTCCACAGTCATTGTCCACTGCCGCCATTTAGGATCCATCGTCAGCTGCCACCTCGGTCGTGGTCCACCACCATTATCGGACGCCAACACGATAAAGAATCCGCCTTTATTACCACGATCAGCCAGCACGATACAGAATCCGCCATACTGGATCCACCATTACGATCTCTGATACACGATCCACAGATCCTAATCCATGATGTGGCCATAGCTGCGGCCCTGGATCTGCGGACGATAGGGCAAAGGGACTCCGGGGAAGAAGTCAAGTCAGTAACATGTATTGATGGGATATGAATTACATTGATATGATAACAGTTTGAGAAGTGGAAGGAGAAGCAGGAAAGAGAAGCTCCGAGTGTCATGTGTCCCCGACCTTCTTGACCTATAGCAGCATAACTAAGAGCAGGTCCAGGATAAGCCTGGACCGGCTCTAACTATAAGCTTTATCAAAAAGGAAGGTTTTAAGCCTACTCTTAAACATACAGATGGTGTCTGCCTCCCGAATTGAAAGTGGGAGATGATTCCACAGGAGAGGTGCTTGGTAGCTGAAGGTTCTGGCTCCTACTCTACTTTTAGAGACTTTCGGGACGACAAGTAATCCTGAGTTCTGGGAGCGCAGTGCTCTAGTGGGGTTATATGGTACTATCAGCTCTTTAAGATATAGTGGTGCCATATTATTAAGGGCCTTGAAGGTGAGGAGGAGAATTTTAAATTCTATTCTAGATTTAACCGGAAGCCAGTGTAGTGAAGCTAATACTGGAGAAATGTGCTCTCTTTTATTGGTTCTTGTCAGGACACGTGCTGCGGCATTTTGGACAAGCTGCAGAGTCTTTAACGACTTACTGCTGGAGCCTGATAGTAATGAATTACAATAATCCAATCTGGATGTAACAAAAGCGTGGACTAGTTTTTCTGCATCCTTTTGCGAGAGGACATGTCTGATTTTTGCAATATTACGCAAGTGAAAAAAGGCGGTCCTAGAAATTAGTTTTAGGTGAGAATTAAAGGATAAATCAGGGTCGAAGATCACTCCCAAGTTCCTGACTGTTTCATTGGAAGCAAGGGCGATGTCGTCTAGCGCAGCTATATTATTAGATATTGTATCTCTAAGGTGTTTAGGGCCAAGTATTAGAACCTCTGTTTTATCTGAGTTTAATAAGAGAAAATTGCGGGTCATCCAGGTTTTTATGTCCTTGAGACATGCTTGGAGTTTAGTTATTTGATTACTTTGTTCAGGTTTTATTGACAAATATAACTGGGTGTCATCCGCATAGCAGTGGAAATTTACCGAGTGTGTCCTGATAATGTTTCCGAGTGGAAGCATATATAATGAGAATAAAATTGGGCCGAGCACAGAGCCCTGTGGAACACCATGGTTAACTTTGGTGCGCACAGATGACTCATCATTAATTTGCACGAATTGGGAGCGATCAGAAAAATAGGATTTAAACCAGTTTAGGGCGGTTCCTTTAATGCTAATTAACTGTTCCAGTCTCTGTAATAAAATGTTATGGTCAATAGTGTCGAAAGCTGCACTAAGATCTAACAGAACGAGGACAGACACAAACCCCTGATCTGAAGCTATTAGAAGGTCATTAGTGACTTTAACCAAGGCTGTCTCTGTGCTGTGATTGGCTCTGAACCCCGACTGAAAGTCTTCATATATATTATTTTCCTGGAGAAACTCACCCAGCTGATTGGCTACAACTTTTTCTAGTATTTTAGACAGGAAGGGGAGATTAGATATCGGTCTGTAATTTGCTAAAACCTCTGGGTCTAAGGTGGGTTTTTTAAGAAGGGGTTTGATTACAGCTATTTTAAAAGACTGTGGTACATATCCTGATGATAATGACAGATTTATTGTGTTTAGTAACGAACTATCAATTAGGGGCAGAATTTCTTTAAGTAATTTTGTAGGAATGGGATCTAAGATACAAGTTGTTGGTTTAGAACCTGAGATTAGTTTGGTCAGCTGATCAAGGGTGATCAGAGAGAAGCTGTCTAAATAATTGGTAGGATTCTCAGCCGTTTCTGAGATTTCGGTTCTTGGTAGGGTATTAGTGCCAATTGAGGGCAGGAGATGGTTGATTTTATTTCTAATAGTTAGAATTTTATCATTAAAGAAATTCATAAAGATATTGCTATTTAGGGATCGAGGAATACTGGGTTCGGTGGAGGTGTGACTCTCTGTCAGCCTGGCTACAGTGCTGAAGAGAAACCTGGGGTTGTTTTTATTCTCTTCTATTAGTTTTGAGTAGTAGGCAGCTCTTGCTTTGTGGAGGGCCTTCTTGTATGCTTTAATACTATTCTTCCAGTCTAGGAGATATTCAATACGGTTGCTGGAGCGCCACCTCCTTTCTAGTTTTCTTGATACTTGTTTTAACTCATGTGTCTTGGAATTATACCACGGAGCTAATTTACTATGTTTTACACTTTTCTTTTTTAGAGGCGCTATTGAGTCTAATGTTAATCGTAATGAGTTTACAGAGCTATCGACGAGATGGTCAATCTCAGTGGAACTCGCGTTTTTAATGAATTTGTTATTCATATCGACGGATAATACGGGTTTAAATGTAATTGGAATTATTTCCTTAAATTTAGCTACAGCACTATCAGGTAAACATCTAGAAAATGAGTTTATTATTAGTGGAATATATTCTGATAGTGAAAAAAAAAAAAGTGACAGATTCTCACTGTTACTCAGAGAGTGTGTAAAACATCAGTCTCCTCTGAGGAAGGAACCTTCACGCCCGGGGACACGTGACACGTCTACTGCAGGTTTTACACAGGGGGGAAATAAATAAGCTATGATATCACTTTACATCAACTCTGTAGTTTGGTTTTCTTGAAAATAATTGTACTTGCTTGATTCTTGTTGTTCTGGTTTGTTCCTCATGGTTGATGCACTTATTGAGTCACTTGGGATAAAAGCGTCAGCTCAATGAAATGTAATGACTGTTGCTATGGTTACGGCTGGTGTAAACGCTGCTGGTCTGGGTTTGAGTTTCAGTCTGAACAGAAACGGAGACTTTAGTAAACGATGACGCAGACGTTCTCTTCCTGATTGGTTCTCATCAGTCACATGACTCGACGTGTAAACTGTCTGATGTCCGGACGTCACTGGGAGCTCGTTCCACCGTTTAGGAGCCAGGACAGCAAACAGTGAGGGAGCAACAAGCCGATTGGCCGAAGCAGAGCGGAGTGGACGGGCGGGGGTGTAACGTTTGACCATGTCCTGGATGTAGACTGGACCCGATCCGGTCGCAGCACGGTACAAAGTACTAGTGTTTTGAAACGGATGCGGGCAGCCACCGGTAACCAGTGAAGCGAGCGGAGGAGAAATCCCTGCTCATCATCACTGCTCCTCCTTCAGAGGAGTTTCTGTTACTAAGCAACCAGCTGCAGAGGAGACATCTACTTCCTGTTTACATCACATGACCAGTGGACGTGAACGGTCATGTGAGACATGGTTTTTTTTGGTGTGTGTGTGTGAGTGTCTGAGTGTGTGAGTGTGTGTGTGTGTCTGAGTGTATGTGAGTGTGTGTGTGAGTGTATGTGAGTGTGTGTGTGAGTGTGTGTGTGTCTGAGTGTCTGTGGTGTGTGTGTGTGTCTGAGTGTATGTGAGTGTGTGTGTGTGTGTGAGTCCCTGTCAGTCTTAATGAAACCGGTCGGATCAGTCCGACGTCAGAAGATGTAAAAACTGCAGCTTCTCTATCAGGTTGTTTTTATCATTTACTGAGATAATAATTAATTCATTGTTTTATTATTTCTTACATTTTAAATTTGTCTTATTGTTCATTCTTAACATTAACCCGAATAATCTTTAATTTCTTTATTTAATCTAAGGTATCTTTCAATTACTTGTTGCATAAAGTACAAGATATCTTCAGTATTGTTTACTTTATACTTTAGATTTGTTTCATGATCCGCAGTAAACCTCAGAAATCAGTGAATGGTTTTGAATCTGCTTCGATGTGAACTAGTTTCCATGAGTTGTCACGTGTGAACGGTTCCGGTCTCACCTCCTGAACGGTGTCCCCATGTCCCCCCCCTCCTCCGGGCCCTGCCGGTCACCGGCTGCGGGCCCCGCTGCTCCGCGTCCGGGACGCTGCTTCAGGTCCGGGTCGCTGTCCAGCAGAGAGCCGGTGGTGCCGGTGGTGCCGCGGTCCTTCTCCGCAGTCAGCGAGTGGTTCCGCTTCCTCATCACTGGAGAAGAGAACCGAGGTTAGCGACAGAGAACCGAGCGGGACGAGGCCGAGGTCCTGCGGCAGACGGGGCGCTGGGAGCGGATTGAGGCCGGAGCGAGTCCCCGCTGATCCTCCAGCTGAGACCCGCAGAGAGCAGCTGATCCGCAGCCAATCACAGGCCAGGAACACGACCGCGTGGTCTCACCGTGATGCCTCCACGGCCTCTGGGGAGCGTCGGAACAACGACAACCAAAACAAAACCGTTTTATAGAAAAGTTACAATAAGAGCAGGTGCGCGATGCATTCACGTACAGCTCGTAAGATAAGTCATCAACAGAAATGTATTTAAGATGAATTCACTATCTTGTTTAGTTACAGCAACAAATCTGCTGAACACCATGAATCAGGGAAACCCTGACTGACACCTCAGTGTACCTGATCACACTAAACACTGGATTATAACTTGTGCTCCAGCTGCAAAGACCAACATGGAGCTACTAAAACATAACATCGTGTATCTCTATCATCATCATCACTATCCTTCAGTCTCGTTACTTTACTTAGTTGATGATGATTCTCTACTCATAGTAAAGTATTTCTACTGTGCACTTCCGGTACTTTTACTTCCAGTAGATACTTGATACTTCGTAAGACTTGAATTAAAACATATCAGAGTCAATCTGTTCAAAACCCCAAATATCTGGTTTATTGTGATGGAACAAAGAAAATCAGCAATTCCTTTATTCTGAGACGATTTATTTTCTTTTTTCAATATTCATCACTTTAAACGATAATAAGTTAATATTAAGTTTGTTTGTCGGAGCTGTTTTTTCCCGTGGACCGTGAACGAGTCATCAGTGAAGTTAGCAGCGAAGCTAATTAGCTTCACCGAGAAGCGATGTTTACTAAATCTAACGTTAAAACATTATAACGACTTTTATAACGACGCACCGGGTCGGTACCGGGTCGGTACCGGAGCTCAAACCGGCCTCTCCCGGTTCTCTCTGCCGCCTCTGCAGCTGTTTGACAGGTTTATTTTTAGCCGCTGTTTGCTAAGCGGAAGTAACCGCGGGTTAAACAGTTCCGGTGGTTTGTAATGAAACAAATCTGACCCGTGAGTCCGCTTCAGTGCATCTCCGAGGCCGCTTCAGTGCATCTCTGAGGCCGCTTCAGTGCATCTCCGAGTCCGCTTCAGTGCATCTCCGAGGCCGCTTCACTTTCACTCGCTCCGCGGTGACGGTTCGTCCGGATGAAGTTTGTCCCTCAGCAGCTTCCGGAGTTTCACGTCTTCCGGTCACGTGACGATAACAGTCGCCAGAAGAGCCCTTTTCCCGCGCTGCAGCCCGGTCGTCAGGGAGACGAAGTGGAATCAAGTGGATCCTTGTCTTTGATCCTGTCTCTGATCTGGTCTTTGATCCTCGTGCGGAACCCGTCCCGATGTTCTGTGAAAGGTCCACCGAGCTCATCCGAGAACTTCACCGGATCCACGACGGCCAGTTACCGGCGTTTAACGTGAGTCCACCCCAGAGCCCCTCGGAACATTTCACATTTCAACATTCAAGTGTTTATTCTCAGAAATCTGCTCCTCCCAGAAAGAATCTGAATATTGATTCACATAGTTCATCAAATGTTTTACTGTTCGGCTTCAAAATATTTCAACAACTTTTTCAGCAGAGAAACCGAAGACGATCTTTGATTGAATGATTCATATTCTCACGGAGCTGTGACGGAGTTCGTTCATTTAATGTGATGATTATAATCATTATAATTCTGTTTGTTCTGTGTGGTTCTGTTTGTTCTGTTTGGTGTTTGTGTTTGTGTGGTTCTGTGTGTTTGTTCTGTGTGGTTCTGTGTGTTTGTGTTTGTTCTGTGTGGTTCTGTTTGGTGTGTATGTTTGTGTGGTTCTGTGTGGTTCTGTGTGGTTCTGTGTGGTTCTGTGTGGTTCTGTGTGGTTCTCAGGAGGATGGGCTGCGGCAGGTTCTACAGGAGATGGAGTGTCTGTACGAACAGAACCAGAGCGACGTGTGAGACTTACATAAAATCTGATTAAAATCATATGTTTATATTTATTTATAAGTTAATCAAGTATAGTTATAAGTTTATGCTGAAAGGATCTTTTGGTAGAATACAAAATAATCCTTGTGATGTTTCACTAGTGTTTAATCAGCTGCAACATGACACGTCACCACTAGATGTCACTAAATCCTACACACTGAACCTTTAAATGTTTTATTGTTGTGGATGTATTTTCAGATATTTTCACTGTTGATACAAAAATTGAAGCAGAACAGCAGAAAAGTCATACATATCTAAATATTAAAGAGGCAACAGCTCATCTTCATGACATCAGTTCAATTATATTTTTTGCTTTCAGACTTTATTTAGTTTCACTGAATTCATCCGTTAGACATTTGATTCAGTTCAATGTGGAAGAAAACACAACTTTAGACGTTTTCTTCAAATAAAACTTTATTAATTATAAGAACTAAAACAAGTCGACTGATCAACAAAACATTTATCTGCAACTATTTACATAATTGATTAATAACTTCATTTCAAACTGAACATGTCTAAAGTGTCGTTCCTCTTTGTTCTCTGATTTTAGAGCTTTGATCAATCAGTGGAAAAACCGATGTTATTGATAAGTGATAATAAAATGAAGAGGGGGAGGGGCCTAACTGACTCGTTGGTTTCTGTGTTTCAGGAACGAGGCAAAATCTGAAGGTCGAGCTGAACTCATTCCGTCAATCAAACTACGTCACTGCTGCCTCCTGAGGAACCAGCGCTGCGTCACTGCCTACCTGTAAACACACACACACACACACACCTGTAAACACACACACCTGACACACACCTGTAAACACACACACCTGTAAACACACACACCTGTAAACACACACACACACACACACCTGTAAACACACACACCTGACACACACCTGTAAACACACACACCTGTAAACACACACACCTGTAAACACACACACCTGTAAACACACACACCTCACACACACCGGACACACACCTGTAACCACACCTCACACACACCTGTAAACACACACACCTCACACACACCTGACACACACCTGTAAACACACACACCTGACACACACCTGTAACCACACACACCTCACACACACCTGTAAACACACACACCTGACACACACCTGTAACCACACCTGACACACACCTGTAAACACACACACCTCACACACCTGTAACCACACACACCTGACACACCTGTAACCACACACACACCTGATACACACCTGTAAACACACACACCTGTAAACACACACACCTGACACACACCTGTAACCACACCTGACACACACCTGTAAACACACACACCTGTAAAC
The DNA here is from genome assembly GCA_006182925.3 of Reinhardtius hippoglossoides. NCBI lineage: Eukaryota > Metazoa > Chordata > Actinopteri > Pleuronectiformes > Pleuronectidae > Reinhardtius > Reinhardtius hippoglossoides. The sequence goes on along the minus strand of CM031681.1, from coordinate 24,668,195 downwards.
ACACACACCTCACACACACCTGTAACACACACACACCTGTAAACACACACACCTGACACACACCTGTAAACACACACACCTGACACACACCTGTAACCACACACACCTGACACACACCTGTAAACACACACACCTGTAAACACACACCTGTAACCACACACACCTGTAAACACACACACCTGTAACCACACACACCTGTAAACACACACACCTGTAAACCACACACCTGTAACCACACACACCTGTAACCACACACACACCTGACACACACACACCTGTAACCACACCACACACCTGTAAACACACACACCTGACACACACCTGTAACCACACCTGACACACACCTGTAAACACACACACCTGTAAACACACACACCTCACACACACCTGTAACCACACACACCTGTAAACACACACACCTCACACACACCTGTAACCACACACACCTGACACACACCTGTAACACACACACCTGACACACACCTGTAAACACACACACCTGTAACACACACACCTGTAACACCCACCTGTACACACCACCTGACACACACACCTGTAACCACACCACCGTAAACACACACCTGTAACCACACACACCTGAACCACCTGACACACACACCTGACACACACTGTAAACACACACACACCTCACACACACCTGTAAACACACACACCTCACACACACCTGTAACACACCTGACACACACCTGTAACCACACACACCTGCACACACACCTGTAACCACACACACCTGACACACACCTGTAACCACACACACCTGACACACACCTGTAACCACACACACCTGACACACACCTGACACACACCTGTAACACACCTGTAACCACACACACCTGACACACCTGACACACACCTGTAACCACACACACCTCACACACACCTGCACATCACATGACCAGTCACATGTGACGTGCGTTCAGTCTCGTTTTCTGTTTTCAGATGAAACTCAGGTTTATCGTCAGAAACACGTGAATCAGTTTTAATTATCAATGAACGATCAGTCCAACGTTTTCTTTAGTCGCACTGAGGTTTGGAGACGCTCAGTTTTTACTTCCATATTTTCGAAGTGGAATGACGCTGCTGTCCTTTGTCCCGCCCCCTCAGGTACGACCGCCTGCTGAGGATCCGAGCGCTGCGCTGGGAGTACGGCAGCGTTCTGCCCGCCAACGTTCGATTCCACATGTGCGCAGAGGAGGTGAGTTAAAGGATCGGTGCAGGGTCAGTTTCCTGGTGACGTCTGCTGAGCATTGTGGGAAATGTAGGATCCAGTGTTTTTTTGATGAGTCAGCTTCTATGTGTGTTGATTCAAAATCAGCTGTTTCCTTTTCCCTGCCGCAGCTGCAGTGGTTCAGTCACTATAAGAAGTCTTTGGCGTCGTTTATGCGTTCTCTGGGCGGAGGAGAAGGTCTCGACATCACGCAGGACATGAAGCCTCCGAAGAGTCTGTACATCGAGGTGAGACGCCGTGTGAGCTCGGACATCACTTCCATCTGGAAACTCCGCCTCCTGCTTAGTCCAGCTGCACTGTTCCAGATGTTTCTACAACATGTTCTGTCCCCAACAAACTAAAACCGTCATCACACTCACACACTGATTCATCACCCATCCACAATCACAGACCTGTGTGTTGTGTTGATTTCCCTCGGGACAGTAAGTCTGACGTCACCACGGTGACGCGTCTGTTTGCAGGTGAGGTGTTTGAAGGACCACGGAGAGTTTGAGATCGATGACGGGACCGTGATTCTGCTGAAGAAGAACAGTCAGGTCAGGACTCAAACCTACGGCAGCTCAGAGTTCACAATCGTCAATGAGATTTTAGTTTTACAGGAAGTCCTCACGTCACCGTCTGTCTCTGTGTCCTCAGCACTTCCTGCCGCGGTGGAAATGTGAGCAGCTGATTCGTCAGGGCGTCCTGGAGCACGTTGTGTCCTAAAGGAGGCGGAGCTACGTAGCTGAGGTGGAACATCTGCTCGTCATCACCAGAGTTCAGCATCAGACAGATGATGATGTAATGTTTGTTTTCAGAAAAATAAAATCAGTTTCTAAACGTTTCATCAGTTTGTCATGACAACGAGACACACACACACACACACACACACACACACACACACACACACACACACACACACACACACACACACACACACACACACACACACACACCTGATCAAACAGGAAGCTGAACAAAATAATGGCAACTTGATTTAGTGAAAAAAATTTATTTCACCTGCAGCGTCACATGATGCAAACAGGAAACGTGTGAGTCACATGTTCACACGTCAAATAAAACTGACATTAAAAAAATACTCTGTTTGAGGAAATGTTAAAAACACGACAGTTATGAGAAAACGCTGACGTCGTCTCCGTCTTCGGTCGACGTTTCACATTTCAATTTCTAATCTAGTCGAAAAGTCGGAATGTAAGAAAAAAATTAGAAAAAGTTTTAATTTGAGAAAATAAATAGACAATTTTCAAAGAAAAGCTTAAGAAAATACAAACGGTGACAAACGTAATTTGTTTGACATTTCTCTCGTGATAAAGATTTAATTTGTAAGATTGTCAGATTTCAAAGTCACGTACTTCTGATTCATCGGAAACAGATTTAAGAACTTTCCCATTGCCTCCAGTATTTGTGCTAAGCTAGGCTAACGGCCCCTGGCTGCTTTAGTGAAACTGATCTCAGACCAGCTGCTGATTGGTCCCTGAACCTGCGGGGGCGGAGTTGTTCCTGCGGGAGCTACGTGGCGAGCGACACGGGGACGATCTCTCTCAGCAGCCTGTTGAGCGCCCCGACCTTCTCCTTCAACAGGAAGTTGTTCTTCTCTGCTTTCTTCTGCCGCTGCTCGGTGACCTGCAGCACCTTCATCAGCTGGGAGTTCTCCACGTACAGATCCTTCAGCAGCCCGCTGGACTTGGCGTTCCTCGCCATCTGCAGACGACACACAAACGTCAGAGTGAGGCCAAAGCTATGTGGACGGCTGGACTGAGCGTTCGTCGTCTCAGTGTTTTTGATGTTCCAGTGAAATGAGGACCTGATTGAAGACAGACCTGCTCTTTGACCTCCTGGACTTTCTCCTGCAGAACCGAGCGGACGGCCTTCAGCTTCAGCTCCAGATCCTCAGTCCTCTGCTGCAACGACGCCACTGCCTTCTCGTACTGATCCTGAACACAACACCGACCGTTCATAGTTAATCTGGTTTCAGTGTGAACGGATCCTGGATCAGACACCTGAGCCGTGTGTGTGTGAGATTAGCATTAGCCTGCTAACATCAACAGATGTTCTAAATGTTCCTGTTAAAACAAAGACATGATGAAAGGTCCGTCAGCCACTCGGACTGAGCTACTCTGTTACACTCCTCAGCCTCAGGGGGGCGCTGTGGTGTTTACCTGCTTGACGCTGATCTGAGAGCTGCTCTGCTGAGCCTGAAGCTTCAGCGTCTCCTCCAGCTGTTGCCTCCTCCTCTGCTCCTCCAGCAGTCGCACCTGCAGCTGCTCCACCTGCTCAATGCGGCCGCCGCTCGCTCGCTCCTGCACCTCCTGCAGCTGCCGCGTGTGCTGCGCCTGCGCAACACGGAGGGTTTAACCTGACGATGTCATGAGTCCAAGCTCAGATGATGATTTTGAGGTTCTCACCTGGTTCTCCGCCTGCGTCCTGGCCATCTCCAGCTCGCTCACTTTGTTCTTCAGCTTCTGCTGCTCCTGCGTCAGTTTCTGAACGTCCACACTCTGGAGCCGCAGCTCCGTCAGCTGAGAACAACACGGGTCACATTAACAGGCGAGAACGACCCCGGCCACGTTAACGGGTGAGTCAGACGACCGGGGGTGAGGGGGTGAGGGGGTGAGGGGGGGAGGTACCTTGTGTTGGAGCTCCTGCTTCTGGACTCTCTGTCTGTGCGACTCCTCCTGCAGAGTGATGGACGCTTGCTCCTCCTGAGACCGACACAGCTCCTCCTTCTCCATCATCAACTTCCCGATGCTCGTCTCCAAGTCCTCCACCTGACGACCAGCAGGGGGCGCAGATGAGAAGAAGAAGAGGATGAGGAGGAGAGTGGTTGATGACAAACTGTCAGTATATCAAACTAAGTATCTGATGTCATTTCCTGTTTTCATTTCTGACCTTGTTGCGAGCGCCATCCAGCGCCCTCTGCAGGTCAGTTACTTCCTGGGCGTGGCCAAGTTTCTCTCGGCTGACGCCGTGGAGCTGAGAGCGAATCAGCTCAGCCTCCGACTCCAGAGTGACAAGCGACTGTTGCAGCTTCTCTACCTGAGGAGAGAGCAGAGGCGGCGGTGAGACAGCGACGTCTCTCTGTGATTGGTTCTTTGATTTGAGTCGGTTGTGACCTTGTGGTTGCGGTCGTCGGCGTCTCTCAGCAGTTCGGCCTTGTCCTCCTCCAACCGCTGAAGCTTCAGAGTCACAGCGCGGAGCTCCGCCTCCAGCTCCGACAGACGACCTAGCTGAGGAAAAACAGGAAGTGGGTTTGAGTCCGAGCTTTCAACCACACGTCATCACTAAAACATGAAACGCCAACACTGCTCAGCAACAAAGCTACTGATGTTAGTCAGTGGGAGGAGCTATTGATATCTGACGCCCCCGGCGTGAAGGTTCGAGTCCGAGCGTCACTCTCACCTTGTCCTTGCAGGAGTTCAGCTCTTTCTCCAGCAGGTGTCGCTCCTGCGTCCAGGACGTCTGCTGCTGAAGCTTCTCTCTCTCCTGCTGCGTGGCTGCTTCCTGCAGCCGCCGCACCTGAATCACACGTCAGCCAATGAGAGGAGAGGAGAGACACCAACAGCGTGGAACCGTTCCTTCCGACACGCCTGCTCCAGTTTCTCATGTTTGAATTGAGAGAGATTCTCTGTTCTGATTCACGCTTCATCAGACGATTTGAAATGACAGATCCAGAAACTTTAAATCTCCAGATACCTGGAACATGTTGTCATGTCAACTTTACAGAAATGTTCAACCTTTCCTCTGAACACTAAGTTCACACCTGTGAACATCTGTCTGTGGTGAGTTCACACCTGGTGTCTCCACACAGATCTGAAACCAGCTCTCTCACCGTAGCGCCCTCCTCCTCCTTCTCCTCGGACACGGTCGCAAGGCGCTCGCCCAGCGTCCGGGCCGCCTCCTGGTCTCCACGGAGACGGGCGCTCAGCTCAGCGTTGTCGCTGCTCAGCTGCAGGTTCCTGCTGCTCAGGTCCAGAACCTCCTCTCTATATTTAGAGTTCTGCAGAGATCAGATGTCACAGAGTTGGTTATGATTCATGGTGTTGCTCGACGGCACGTCGGCAGGACGGAGCTGCCTCACCTCTCTGTGCAGCCTCTCTTCTTCCTCTCTGCTCCTCTCGTGTTCTCGTTCCATCTCGTCCAGTTTCCTCCTGACGGACAAGAAGCTTCTAAATTTCACCTGGTTTCATTTCTCATCATCAAGGTTTTAAGTTTTTCTGTCAAAACCACCAAGATAGAAAAATCTACTGCTCATTATAAAAGTGTCATCATGATTAGAACTGATTCCCTCTGTGATCCAGATCTTTATATTTTCATCCTGTTGAATGAAACTTTCTACTTTGCTGTGACTGAATTTACCTGAAACTTTCCTCTCATATCACTTCATCCACATTCTGAACAAGGTTCTCTCACCTCTTCTTGGCGACGTGGTCCTCCAGGTTCTGGACGTCCTGCTGCAGGACGTTCAGTCGCTCCTGCAGAGCCACGTTCTCTGATCGAAGCTGCTCCAGCTGAGTCCTGCATCCAACACAACATGAATCAGAAACAGATGCGTCTCATATTCAGCTGCTTCAGTGAACGTAGCGACGCTCAGTAGGAAAATCATTCTCTGCTGAACGTTATTGAGTTATGATGAAATCAGGTGGTCTGTGAAGCTGTGTCAGTGTAAATGTTCAGATCGGGTTGCTGAAGGCTTGGTGCGTTTCAAACAAAGTGAACGAACTGGAACTTTAGATTTCAGCTGTTCTTCCCGTTTGGTTTTCACTTGTTTGAAACGGACCGAAACCTGAAATTTTCACTTTCTACAAAAACGATGAAATCCTGATCTTCAGTGTGCAGAGAAGGACACAGACATGTGATTGAGTGATGAACGGTCTCATGCGTTTAGATGGTTCGGTTAGAGGTGAAGAGTTAGAGCATTCCACACAGAGCCAATCAGACCGCAGATTCAGCCTGCAGCAGTGCATTGTGGGTGATTTCATTCAGTTCTACCTGAGGACCCGAGTCTCAGATGATGGATGTGATTAGTCGTCAGCAGACAGAGGTTAGTCGTCACTCAGGCCTCGCTCTGAATGTGACTCGGTCTCATGCTCCACAAACCTGTGCGGACTCTCCGTCACCTCCTCCAGAGCCAGGACCAGCTGCTCCAGCTCCATCAGCTGCTGCCTCATCTTCCTCTTCTCCTCCTCAAACTCGTCCTCTGACGTCCTCAGCTGGTCCTGGGAGTCCTGCAGGGCCTGCAGCAGCTGCTGGACCTGGACCAGCTCTCCGTCTTTGGCCTCAAGCTGAACATTGCTGCTCTGCGTCTCAGATGACGACTTGACGTGACGTAAGAGACCAGCGCTGTCTGCTACCTCGGCCCGGAGCTGATCCACCTTACTGGTTCTTGAGTTGAGCTGCCTCCTCAGGTCCAGGACCAGGTCCGCGGTCTCGTTGAGCTGGGAGCTGAGATCTCGGAGATGGTCTCTGAGGGTGGAGATCTCCTCTTCCATCTCTACGATCTGTGTGGAGAGCTGGTCAGCCAGCCGGGTGTAGCTACTGTTCTCCTGGCTCAGACGACAGACCTCCTCCTTCTCCTCGTCCAGCCTGGACTGGAGCAGCGAGGTTCTGGTCTGTTCCTTCACCAGAACTTCCTGCAGCTGCTGCTCGAAGCTCCTCTTCCGGTCCAGCTCCTCCGAGACTCCGTCCAGCTGCAGCTGCAGGTTGTCCACCGCCATCGCCTGCTCCTTCAGGTCCTGGATCAGGCGGGCGCGGTCTGTCTTTAACGAGTCCAGCTCAGCGGCTTTGGTCCTCATGGCGTCCTGCAGGTTCTCCAGCTCAGATCTTAAGGTGGCGACGGTCTGGTCTCGGGCTCTGAGCTGAGCCTGCAGCTGGACGAAGGTGTTGGAGAGGCGGCTGCAGTTGTCTGCTACCAGCTCCCGGTCCTGCAGGATGCTGTCGGACGCAGCCTGGACGTTTCCCAGCTCCTCTTTCAGCTGAGTCACCTGACCCAGGAGCTGCTCCTCTCTGGTCCTCGCCTGCTGAAGCTCCTCCTCCACCGAGCACTTCTCCGCCGCCAGACGTTTACTTACAACCTCATGAGACTCCAGAAAGGCGATGCTCTCCTCCAGCTGAGCGCAGGCCTCCTCCAGCCTGGCCTCCAGCTCAGAGCACCGCCCACCAGAGGCATCAACATCGTCCTCTAACTGACCACAGCGCTCTCTGAACTCCTTCAATCTGGCCTCTGATTGGCCGATCTGCAGGTCTGCGTTCTGTACGGCTTCTTGTAAACAGAGCACTTGCTCCCTCAGCTGACGGACCGCCTCCTCGTGCTGCTCCTTCGTGTATTTCTTCTCCGAGGAAAACCGGCCACAGATCGTGGCCTGCTCCTCCTCCAGCCGCTTCTCCCAGAATGCTCTCTGCTCCGGCAGCCTCTGGCGCTCCCTGTGGAGCTGGTGGAGGAGGCGGCGCTGACCCTCGGCGTGCTGCAGCTTCACGTGACGGAGCTGCTGCTCAGACTCCTCCCTGCTCAGACCACGTTAAGACGCCAGGTTGGTTTATTTTATTGGTCGTCGCAGATGATGATGATTTCTTAATTCATGACTTTAAGAAAGATCCATTAATATTCTGATATTAAACCATGAATCAAACAACTGTAAATATACGAAACAGAAATTATTCTGGATTGTAAAAAATACAAAGCTCAAATCTTCTCGGAGATAATTATTAATTGAGAAGATTTTATTAAGCAGTTTTCTGGCTCCAGTGGAGGAACTGATCAGATTATACTTTATAATCAGATTTAACACTAATAAGTTATTATCATCAACATCAGCGTCTGGAGTGAAAAGGTTGATTCAAACTTTAATTGATGACTTTATTCTCAGAATAATTGAGTTTTTCTTGTAAATTTAAACTTTAATCATCTTCACTTCCTCCCCTCAAAGATTGTTTTTTTAAACATATTTTAGATTTTGTCCCAAACCAGCTCCTGAAATATAAAACATTTGTTCAGCTGCTGTAGAAACGTGAACATTATTAATAACGTGTGGAAGTTCATTTCCTGTGAACTCATCTCCGCACTTGTCTGGATCATCACCAGCAACATGGACTGAGCTTCACTCTGACACACATTTGTCCGATGCTCCTGAACGCACCTCACCACCATCACTTCCTGGTCCATCTGCAGCTTCAGCTCCGCCTCCAGCTCGTCCTTCTCTGCACTCAGCCTCTGGACCAGGTGACCGATCTCTCGGGCGAAGTTCTGCTCCAGCTCGGCACGCTCCCGCTGCACCCTGGGAAAGAAGGTCACTTCAGGTGGAGTCGGAAACAACGTTAACGTCTTTCTTCTAAAGTCGGGGAGAACTTCACAACTTGACTTCTGAGTTGTTGACGTTAGAAACTTAAAAAAATGTTAATATGTCAAATGTCCTCATGTGACCTGGATTAATCAGAAGAGTTATTGATCTGCAGTGACTCTGAAAACGAGTCAGATAAAAGTTTGACTGAAAACATGAAACAGAAACAGCTTCTCTTTAGTATCAGTGTTGTTTCTCAGCTGACTCTGAATCACACACGTGCTGAGGAGCACCTGAACGCAACGCTGCAGTTGTTCTTCGTCACCTTCGCTCCTGCTCGCTGCTCCACCCTCCTCCTCCTCCTCCTCCTCCTCCTCCTCCTCCGTGGGGGGTCTGCAGTTTGTCCACAGCCTCCTTCAGCTGCTTCACCCGGGCCTCCGCCTGAGCCTTGTGCTCCTCCAGCTCGCTGATCTCCAGCTGACCGGGTTTCACACACAGCAGATAATAAGAATATAATAAGAATATAAAAGACAACATAACAACGTAAAAGAAGAAAATAAATAGACAAACATTTGCAGTGTCTATCTCTGATATTCTTTGAACTTAAAATATGAAAGTGGAGCTGGAAGCCACATAGATTAAATATATACTGAATAACAACAGGCTGACGTGTGTGTTTTATATCATTTATCATATTTAATAAAAACATTTTTTACCTTGAAGGCCTGAGAGATGTCTTTACGCTCGACCTCCATACTCTGTCTCATCAGCTCCAGACTTCGCTCATAGTAATTCACCTGAATTCAAATTCTCATTAATTTATCAATGTTAATGTGTGTTACATTTCAAATCTATTTAAATATTATTACTCATATACAGATGGTGTTTGTTCAATGATCTACGATAACAAAGTGAAATTTATCAAGAAATAAATATTGTGATAATGTCTTTATGGCGTTGTAGCATTGTGTTGATTGTGTTGCTGTTGTGTTGCTGTTGTGTTACCTGTGTGTCGAGCTGGATGTGCAACTGCTGCAGCTCCTGGTTGTGTTTCTGTTTCAGCTGCTCCAGAGCCAGTTCAGTCTGGATACTGACGACGGGACCAGAGACGCTGTCCGGACCTGGGGGGGGGGGCAGTATTTTACACTGCTGTACTGTGTGTGTGTGTGTGTGTGTTACTGTGTGTCTGTGTGTGTGTTTCTCACCACTCTTATCATCCAGCTGCATTTTCTTCTTCACCAGAGGAGACGAGTGACGCTTCATGTCCGAGTCGTCTGCACAAACACAAACACACAAACACCGTCAACTGTGACACAACAAGTTAACACAACACAGGTCAAAGGTCACGAGTGGGACAGAGACTCACTGCGAGACATGATGAGACTGAAACACAACGATGACACACAGAAACCTGACTGACACAAAGAATGTAAATGTGTGTGTGTGGTGGGCGTGTCCATGTTCAGGCTGAGCGGCTCCGACCGGCTCCACAGGAACTGGAATCGAGTTTATTGAGTTACATGAGCTTTTATTTTGAAACATCTGCTCTTCGTCTTATTTTGAAATCTGTTTCCTGCAGGTTGAAGATTTACTCAAGCTGCAGCTAATTAAAGAAATATAGCACAGATGTGTGTGTGTGTGTGTGTCTGTGTGTGTGTGTGTGTGTGTGTGTGTGTGTGTGTGTGTGTGTGTGTGTGTGCGTTACCAGAGTCGGACTCGGCGCTGACAGAGTGTTGTTCAGTCCAGCTCAATGCAGCATCATCGTCTCGTCTGGACTTCCTGTTGCTCCTCTGACTCTTCAGCAGCTCCAGCTCCGAGCTCAGCTCATCATTCCTGTCCCGCAGCTCCTGAATGCATCACACACACACACACACACACACACACACACACACACACACACACACACACACACACACACACACACACACACACACACACACACACACACACACACACACACACACACACACACACACACACACACAGTTTAAAGTGTGAGAACTTGATCCAGGATTAACTGATCACATCCTGTTAGTCTGACTCTGAAGGTCAAAGTTCAAGTTGAACCAACAGGAAGCCGTGTCATCGTGTAGAGAAGCTGCACAGATGTGACGAGGATTTAAAAAACAGAACGGCTGCTGAGATAATGAAGGTTTCAGAGAAGAGGAGGAGAACGGCGATGAAGAAGAAGAGCTCAGGTTCTCACCTGGATTCTCTGGTGAACCCACACGATGCGTTCAGGTGCACAAACACACACACGTTAAAACTGAAGTTCACTGAGATTCTTTCAAAATAAAACTTCATCGACTCAGTTTGATCATACGAATGTTTCCCTTCTGATTTCATTAAATTTATGACCTTTATTTATCGGGCACATTAAAAACGTCTGCACAGATTCACTGAACGAACGCCAAAGAGACATTACCCACAATCCTCCATGAGAACAAACGGTTCAGTGAAGGTCACTCGCTCTCTTACCCTGAACTGCAGCTCGTACTCTTTGACGACTTCACGGAAACGCTCCTCAGGACTCGGACCTGCGCCCGCCGGGTCCAAACCACCAAACTGTCAAACAAGACATGTCATTGGTTCACAGCAGCTGTCAATCAATCAGCAAAAGGCTTTGATGGAAGTGAAAAATAAAAAGTCACGAACAAGAATGGAACGAAGTCACAGAGGAAACTTTCATCAAAGATTCATCAGCTACAAGGAGACGAGTCACCTTACACCCCTGTGTGTGTGTGTGTGTGTGTGTGTGTGTGTGACGTTGTGTTACCTTGTCGTGCAGCAGCTGCTTCATGTCTCTCTGCAGTTTGTTCACAGAGTTTTCAGCTTCAGTCAGTTTCATCTTCACGACACTGAGTTCATCCTCCAGACGACTGCTCTCCTGAACCACAACAACACAACATGGAACATCAACACAACATGAAACATCAACACAACATATTATCTGAATCTATAAACTACCGGGCTGACCCAGTCTGAACCATGTTCACCTGTGCGGCGCTGCACAACTCCTCCTGCAGCTGCGTCTCCTGCACTCGGAGCAGCTGCAGCTCCCCCTGCAGGACGCTGCGCTCACGCTCCACCTGCTGCAGCTGAGCCTCGCTCTCCTGCTCCGACTGCGTGCGCAGAGCCACCAGCCTATCACGGAAGTCCAGCTCCAGGTCCCTGCCAATCAGAGAGAAGCTCGTCAACACACGTCATCATTCGTTTGATCAAAGAGGGGATCCTATAAGGTCTGGTCCTATAGGGTCTGGTCGTATAGGGTCTGGTCGTACAGGGTCTGGTCCTATAAGGTCTGGTCCTATAGGGTCTGGTCCTATAGGGTCTGGTCGTATAGGGTCTGGTCCTATAGGGTCTGGTTGTATAGAGTCTGGTCCTATAGGGTCTGGTCCTATAGGGTCTGGTCCTATAGGGTCTGGTTGTATAGAGTCTGGTCCTATAGGGTCTGGTCCTATAGGGTCTGGTCCTATAGGGTCTGGTCCTATAGAGTCTGGTCCTATAGGGTCTGGTCGTATAGGGTCTGGTCCTATAGGGTCTGGTCGTATAGAGTCTGGTTGTATAGGGTCGGGTCCTATAGGGTCTGGTCGTATAGGATCTGGTCGTATAGAGTCTGGTCCTATAGGGTCTGGTCCTATAGGGTCTGGTCGTATAGGGTCTGGTCCTATAGGGTCTGGTCGTATAGGGTCTGGTCGTATAGGATCCGGTCGTATAGGGTCCGGTCGTATAGGGTCCGGTCGTATAGGGTCCGGTCGTATAGGGTCCGGTCGTATAGGATCCGGTCGTATAGAGTCTGGTCCTATAGGGTCTGGTCCTATAGGGTCTGGTCCTATAGGGTCTGGTCGTATAGGGTCTGGTAGTATAGGGTCTGGTTGTATAGGGTCTGGTCGTATAGGGTCTGGTCGTATAGAGTCTGGTCGTATAGGGTCTGGTCGTATAGAGTCTGGTCCTATAGGGTCTGGTCCTATAGGGTCTGGTCGTATAGGGTCTGGTCGTATAGAGTCTGGTCGTATAGGGTCTGGTCGTATAGGGTCTGGTCCTATAGGGTCTGGTCCTATAGGGTCTGGTCCTATAGGGTCTGGTCGTATAGGGTCTGGTCCTATAGGGCGTCACCTGATCCTGCTCTGGTTCAGCGACTCCATGCTGGTGTGACGCTCGTCCACCTCCCTCACCAGCTTCAGGTTCCTCTGATCGGCCAGATCCAGGTCCACCCTCACCTTGTCCCGCTCCCTGCAGGCCTGCTCCGCCATCACCCTACACACGCACACGCACACACACACCACACGCACACGCACACGCACACACACACACACACACACACACACACACACACACACACACACACACACACACACACACTCCTGGTTTCAGAACCCTGGATTCTCTCCCTGTAAACATCTGATCCAGGTTTCTGAACCATGTCATAGAACTGAGGTCACGTGATCACACACCTGGACACTGTTGAGTCACATACAGTAATAACCAAGTACAGTTTGATATAATGAATGAAATGAAGAAACAGTCTCTGTGTTTCCGGTTCACCTGTCGGTCCCTAAAGACCCTCAGTGGTTTAATGTGTGAAACCTG
>CM031681.1:24627582-24647582 GCA_006182925.3 Reinhardtius hippoglossoides | reverse complement strand
AGCTGCAGCTTGCGGCAGAGCGCCGTCAGCTCCTCTCGGTCCAGGAAGCCGGTGGCCGTCGTGTCGCAGCTGTCGAACTCAGCCTTCAGCTGAGCGACGTAGTGGCTGTGCTCCGCCTCCTCCATCCCGACGTAGTGGCTGTGCTCCGCCTCCTCCATCCCGACGCATCCCGCTGCCACAGCGACACCTGGAGGAGCAAACACAGGAGACGCTGCTCTTTACACTGGAGGGGTTCCTCAGGGTTCTGTTCTCGGACATCTTCTATTTTCTTTTCACATTCTGTGATTCTTCATCACTTCCACGTGCCCCCCCGCTCTGAGGCTAATCGAGTGCACTGCCTCACTGCAAGGCATGATGGGAGTTCTGAAACTGAATAACCACAAATCACAAATGGTGAATGGACCAATCAAATCCTCCAGATCACATTCACAGCCACCTGGTCACATCGATCAGAACCTGCAAAATAAAAGCTTCCATCAAATCCACTTCCTGTAGTTAATGACTGTCAAAATAAATCTGTGATTTTGACTGTTATAATAAAGTTGATTATTTCTTTGTGTCACAATAAAAGCGTTGGATGAGAAACAGAAGCTGAGACCCCCCCCCCCCCCCCCCCATTAAATTGATTCACCATCGTCTCTTTCAGATTCACCACAGATCAACACTGTTTCACTTACGACTGTGAACATTTAATTAAACATTTACTACACATTTACACATTAACTCCGTGTTCTCTCTCGTGAACCTGAAGTTAACCTGTGATCATAAGTGCAAGTTCATTGTTGTGTAACTTTCCTAAAACTTTAATTTAAACTTTACTGAAACTTTACTTAAACTTTACTTAAACTTGAATGTAACTTTACTGAAACGTAACAGTAACTTTAAAGTAACGTTACTGTAACGTTACTGTTCGCCGGGAAAGCCCGAGCAGCTCTCGGCTCTTTCCGGAGAGTCTCGCGAGCTGATGAAGCTTCACCATGGGAACGAAGCCGGGAGGACAAAAGACTCGAGACTCCGCGGACACACGAACATACAACACAACATGCATCATACAACACAACATGCGTCATACAACACAACATGCATCATACAACACAACATGCATCATACAACACAACACAACACAACACAACATACAACACAACTTTCAACACAACATACAACACGTTAGAAAAACTTCTCCGGTAACTATCACTAGTTAGTTTAGTTACGTGTTTCTTCTTCTTCACGGCTCCTCCATGTTTCCTCTCGTGCTCCGGACCTTCTCCGTTAAAACACCGACATGAACTAACGGACCGACACCGACTGACCGACACCAGCGGAACACACCGGCGGAACCTCAGCGCGGACGTTTCACAGTAAAAGCAGAGTTCCCAAAATAAACAGATTTATGTTTGAATTTACTTATTTGTGTGTGTGTGTGTGTGTGTGTATTCAAATATGAAATATAATATTACATATAAAGACAAATCTGTTTTATTGTTGAACTTGCACCAGCAACACACACACACACACACACACACACACACACACACACACACACACACACACACACACACACACACACACACACACACATATACACGTGTGATATATTGATGCTGATGCTTCACTGACACGAGCACAACATCTTTACCTTTATAATTTTGTTTAATTAAAGTTATAAATTGTAATAATTAAGTTTTATTTTGATATGTATTTTAACTTCCGGGCTGTCCCTGTGTCACTTCTGGGTTTTGATGAGTCAGAAAATAAAAGTGACGGTGCAGTTCGCAGCTTCGCCGCTGGAGGACGCTGCCACACAGAGACGCCTGCTAACTGACGTCACGACCACTGTGAACGTGAACACGTCATTCCCTTGTTCATTTTAGTCACAATTTATATTCCGTGGAAAGACTTTTTTTTTAACCTGATGTCAGAAATATCTTCACACATATTTTTATCAGTTTTATTATTTAATATTTGAACGTTTCTATCCAGGAATTGAAATTTTTTTCAAAATGAATAAAATATTTCCTGCAGCACCTGAAGGCAGCACCAGTATGGCCCCGCCCTCTTACACCGAACCCGGAAGCGAGCGGCGGTGAACGAGGGGCGCGCGAGGAGCGGGTGAGTGTATCTGAGGCCACGTGATGCCACACGTTCGATCCTGAATCCGAATCAGCTGATCATCTGTCAGAACTGTCAATCAACTTATCGATCAGCTCCACGTGCGCGTTAATAACGTCACATGTACCCGCATTTGTAATCAGTTACTTCCACCATGTTGGATTACATAAACCTGTACACATAATATATAATAATAACATGTTCCCAAAGTAAAACTAATACCACAGAACAATACTCCATTACAAGCTAAAGTATAAATGTTAGAGTATAGTAATACTCCATTATGAGTGAAGGTCCTGGGTAACTCAGGTGGTTGTTATCTGCATCTTCACCACTAGATGTCACTAAATCCTACAGGCTAGTACCTTCTGACCCTTTCAGCATAAAACATACTGGTTACATGTGTGTGTGTGTGTGTGTGTGTGTGTGTGTGTGTGTGTGTGTGTGTGTGTGTGTGTGTGTGTGTGTGTGTGTGTGTGTGTGTGTGTGTGCAGAAATGGGCGGCCAGGTGTCGTCAGTGGATGGCGTGCACGTGGTGGTTGTGGGCGGGGGGTTCGGGGGCGTGGCGGCGGCCCAGCAGCTGAAGTCTCGGGCCCTGAACTTCACTCTGATCGACACCAGAGACGCTTTCATCACAACGTGGCGTCGCTGCGAGCGGCGGTGCAGCCCGGTAACTAGGGTCAGGGTTAGGGTTACCACTAACTAGGGTTAGGGTTACCACTAACTAGGTTTGTACTAGTAGTTATATGATTAGTGCTAATATGAGCATTTTCTATTTTTCGATTGAATTATAAAAAAAATATTTTCCACTTTGATTTGAATGTTTTTATTCACAGATCTGAATATATTTATTGACGTGCGACAGAAGATTTATCTAAATAAATAATTTCTACAAAGTCTTTGGTTCAAACTCTTCAGTAGTTCGGTTTTACTTTTGAAATATTTGTTTAGATTTTAAATGTAAATTCACTTTTGTTTTCATCGTTATTTAAATATCTATTTTGATTAATGTTACATATTGTGATTCCGAGGTTTTAAACAACATCCTGTGTGACCTTTGACCTCCACGTGGTCTCCAGGCCTCGCTCGGAGAACCTTCATCCCGTTCGCTGACACGTTCGGAGACAGTTTCCTTCGAGGTCGAGTGGAACGAGTCGACGTGGACAGACGGGCGGTCGTCCTGCGGGGGGGCAGGGTGAGGACAGCTTCGTGCTAAGCTAGGCTAACAGATACCCTCTGCTTGGGGCAATCAATGATCAGTGGATTATCTGTTTGTGCAGGAAGTCCCGTTCTCTCACCTCATCCTGTGCACCGGCACCGACGGACCGTTTCCTGGGAAGTTCAACACGGAGGCGTCGTATCAAAGCGGCGTCCGGGCTTATGAGGACTTCACTGAACAGGTTCAGTGACGGGACGAACACGTGGCTCTGAAGAGAGGTCAGGTCATTAACGTGTGTGTGCGTGTGTGTGTGTGTGTGTGTGTGTGTGTGTGTGTGTGGTGTGTGTGTGTGTGTGTGTGTGGTGTGCAGGTCCAGGCTGCAGACTCTGTGTTGGTGGTGGGGGGGGGGTCCACCGGTGTGGAGATGGCTGCTGAGATCAAGACGGAGCATCCAGAGAAGAAGGTGATGAACTTTTTGTGAAGGTCACAGGATCAATTTACGTCTTTTCACTTTGAATCGATTTGTATTTTGTTGTGCTCTTCGTCATCATAGCTTCCTCTTCCTCTTCCTCTTCCTCTTCCTCTTCCCGTCTCTCAGGTGGTTCTGATTCACTCCAGGATCGGGCTGGCCGACCCGGAGCTGCTGCCCAGCGTCCGACGTCAGGCCAAAGAAGTTCTGCTGCAGAAAGGAGTGGAGCTGCTGCTGGGTACGTTCACACCTGTACACACCTGTACACACACACACACCTGTAAGACACACACACCTGTAACACACACACACCTGTAACACACACACCTGTACACACACACACACACACACCTGTACACACACACACCTGTAACACACACACCTGTACACACACACACACACACACACACGTAACACACACACCTGTAACACACACACCTGTAACACACACACCTGTAACACACACACCTGTACACACACACACACAAACACCTGTAACAACACACAACACAACACACACACAACCTGTACACACACACACACGTAACACACACAACACTGTAACACAACACACTAACACACAACACCGAACACACACACACACTCACACAAACACACACCTGAACACACACAACCTGAACACACACACCTGTAACACACACACACACACGTACACACACACACCACACACACACACACACACACACCTGTAACACACACACACCTGTAACACACACACACTGTAACACACACACCTGTACACACACACACCTGTAACACACACACACACCTGTAACACACACACCTGTCTGTGTGTGTTACAGGGGAGAAAGTGGACAACCTGTCACAGCTGCAGCTCAACGTCACCAACAAGAACATGGAGGTGACAACGGAGCGAGGAGAGACTCTGTCCACGGATCTGATCGTCTGCTGCACCGGACTAAAGGTCAACTCTGCGGCGTACGACTCCAGCTTCTGTAAGTGTGACCTCAGTGTGACCGAGGTCAAAGGTCAACTCTGCAGCGTACGACTCCAGCTTCTGTAAGTGTGACCTCAGTGTGACCGAGGTCAAAGGTCACTCTGCAGCGTACGACTCCAGCTTCTGTAAGTGTGACCGAGGTCAAAGGTCACTCAGCAGCAGCCATAGACTGGTGTGTTTTCTCTCACAGCCGCCAGCATGGCCGCCAGCGGCGCTCTGAAGGTCAACCAGCACCTGCAGGTTCAGGGCTTCACCAACGTCTACGCCGTGGGCGACTGCACTGACGTCAAAGAGCCAAAGATGGCGTACCACGCCCAGCTGCACGCCGCTGTCGCTGTTAGCAACATCGTTAACAGTCTGAGGGGGAAGGAGCTGACGTCCTATCACACAGGTACACACACCTGTCTGTTTAACTTACCGGAAGGAGCCGCTGGCTGACTGATGCCGTCTCTGGTTGCTAGGTAACGTCACCATGTTGCTGGCGATGGGCCGAGACGACGGCGTGGGGCAGTTCAACGGGTTCAAGTTACCACGATGGGTCGTTGTTCTGGGGAAGAGTCGAGATCTGCTGCTGTGGAAGAGCTGGAGGGAGATGAAGCAACAACAGCCCTGACACACACACACACACACACACACACACACACACACACACACACACACACACACACACACACACACACACACAGCTGTTGAATATAAATGTATATACGTGTGTACGTACAGTTTGTTTTGTTTAAACTCAATGAAACTTATTGTAATAAAAAATTTAAACACGAAGCATAAATATTAAAAACTTTATTTATTAACAATAAATCAAATATTTTTTTCATCACAAACTTCAATGACCGATGTTTTCATGAGAATCCGGTCGTCATCGTTTACTTTGAGGAGCCGAAGGTTTTTCTTCCAAACTCCGACAGAAACTCAATCACACACCGACAATTACATTAGTAACACAATAACACAATAACACATAACAAACATTATAAATAAATGACAATAATACAGAGAGGAACTGTCATGAACTCATCCAGCAGCCAATCAGATGCCTTCCTTCGTCTCATGAATAGTTTTGTTGGTGAAACTCGATCGATCAACTGGTAACAGCTGATCATCGACTCATTGATCAACATGAAACTGTTGTGATTGTTTGGATGATCATGTGACCTCCCGTCACTGAATCCGTCCTCCTGGCCCCTCCTACTCGGTCTTGGCGGGGGCGTGACGGGGGCGTGGCGGCGCAGGTAGGTGTGGTAGAAGAAGTTGGAGAAGAGCAGCAGGTAGCTGAGGTACATGAGCGACGCCCACACGAGGTTGTTGACGTGCGAGTGGCAGTCGCCCTCCTGCATCCAGCCGTACACCAGCCCCATCGCCATCTGAGCCATCTGAGCGCTGGTGATGAGCACGGCGAAGGGCCGCCGGCCACCATGTGTTTGTAAGAGTACCAGGAGTAGAGCAGCACGGTGATGCGGTACCAGGAGTAGAGCAGCACGGTGATGCGGTACCAGGAGTAGAGCAGCACGGTGATGCGGTACCAGGAGTAGAGCAGCACGGTGATGCGGTACCAGGAGTAGAGCAGCACGGTGATGCGGTACCAGGAGTAGAGCAGCACGGTGATGCGGTACCAGGAGTAGAGCAGCACGGGGATGTGGTACCAGGAGTGGAGCAGCACGGTGATGTGGTACCAGGAGTGGAGCAGCACGGTGATGTGGTACCAGGAGTGGAGCAGCACGGGGATGTGGTACCAGGAGTGGAGCAGCACGGTGATGCGGTACCAGGAGTAGAGCAGCACGGTGATGTGGTACCAGGAGTAGAGCAGCACGGGGATGTGGTACCAGGAGTGGAGCAGCACGGTGATGTGGTACCAGGAGTAGAGCAGCACGGTGATGTGGTACCAGGAGTAGAGCAGCACGGGGATGTGGTACCAGGAGTAGAGCAGCACGGTGATGTGGTACCAGGAGTAGAGCAGCACGGTGATGTGGTACCAGGAGTAGAGCAGCACGGGGATGTGGTACCAGGAGTAGAGCAGCACGGGGATGTGGTACCAGTGGAGGAACAGCAGCTTCTGCTTCCTGAGCACGATGAACGCCGTGTCGCCTGCAACACAAACAAATAAACACAACAAATAAATAGATCAGCATTTATTAATCTGGTGAAGATGAAACTTCTGAGATTTTTAAAACCCAGTAAAAGTTCAAGAGAAAAAATGATCATGTAACGAACAGAGAACGAGGAGAAGAAGCGACCGAGCTCCGGAGCTTTGCTGAGGACGAAGCCCAGAACCTGCTGACTGGTCCGCTGTCGAAGCTCTGATCACAGATAGAACTCCTGAAACCACTGCTGCTCAGGATGTGGAACATGTAGGAACCGGTACGGGCTGCACCAATGATGCTGAACACAGACAGAACACAGGAGAACGTATGAGAACATATGAGAACATGGTGGAACACAGACAGAACACATCAGAACACAGGAGAACGTATGAGAACATGGTGGAACACAGACAGAACACAGGAGAACGTATGAGAACATGGTGGAACACAGACAGAACACAGGAGAACGTATGAGAACATGGTGGAACACAGACAGAACACAGGAGAACGTATGAGAACATGGTGGAACACAGGAGAACATGTTGGAACATCTTCTCAGATCAGAGACTTTTTTAACTGACTGAAAAGTTTTCTTTTGTGATTCTCCGAGTTACGATCTGAAGAACGACACCTGAACGCAGCGTCACAGCTGATTGGTCACTGATGACGTCAGACCTGATCAGCTGATCAGAGGTTTTGGAGTGAAGGTATTTAGTAACTGAGTACTTTTACTCAGTCACTGGTATTCTTAAAACCAGAAGTAACCATATTTGGACGAGCAGGGGGTGGAGCCTGACTAAGAGCTCGAGGACACGCCCACCTACACCTGCACCCATTAGTCGGTACTAGCTGTCAATCACACTGTGGTATCCACCCCAGGGTTAGGGCTTTATGGTCTGTTTGACTCTAAATGATCATAATCTATAGAATCTACCAGTGGAGTCGCCCCCTGCTGGTCACTACACAGAAGACAGGTTTCAGACTTCACTTCACTCTGGACACGGAGTCGACGAACATCGTGAACAAACTGCTGAAGTTTATGATTCACACACTAAACTGTTCACGTCTCTTTTCACCTGAAGAGGGCGAAGCTGAGCGCCCAGAGGACGAGGCCTCATGTAGTTCTTCCCCGCCAACACCAGGGCGGCGTAAAGAGCACGGAACACAAAGGATTTATTCCTGCAGGAAAAAGATTAAAAAACAAGACATGTCTTCATTAACTAAACGATCCGTTAGCATAAGACATCGTCATGACAACACACTCACACTCAACTGACAAGAGTAGCAACCGAAAATAAATCTGTTCAACGGTTTTTATTTATTTATGTTGGATTTCCAGGATAAGAATATTTTAATAAACTGTTTTATTCATTAACAAACTCAATCTTTACTTTTACAAACATTGACAAATTCAAAGAGATGTAATAAAATACTGAAACTGAAGAAAACTGATATTTAAAACCTTAAATAATAATATCAATAATGAACACATGTTAAATAATCAAATCCTCTAAAATTGTTAATTTATTTCTGCACGAACGACAGTTCATCCTCCAACACGAGTGCTTTTGGTTAATTAGTATTTTAACTTGAATTCATTTGTTAAAAAGTTGAAGATGAATAAAATGAGTTACTTTTATTAATTGAATAATTAACTTAATTAATACCATGATGCTGTTATCACGTATCAAAGCTGTGACTTAGTCACAACTGTAGTTTCTATATCAGGAGTTAAACAGCTTCATTGTGAATAATGATTATATTATATATATATATAATACAAATATTTGTTTAAAAATATTTTTTTTACATAATGAACAATTTCATTCGGTTTCATCATCAGTTGTGGGCGGGGCTGAAGCTGTGTAGCTGGAATGTGACAGGTGTGACGTCATCCACCTGAGACTCACCTGTTCAACACGTCACTCAAACCTGAGACATTAAATTCAGATGGTTCCGAGACGAACATCGGCTCAAACTCCGTGTGGTTCTATGTGGTTCTTAGAAGCAGATCCTCTGGACCCGAGGTTTCAGCTTCAGCATCCAACAAACCGGTTCAGGTGGAACTGGGTCAGGACCACAGCCGGTTCGTTCACCGGATCCATGTTTGTTTCCGTTCAGGAGTTTTCATCTTATTAAACATCCTGGAAATTTGAACTTGAAATGAATAAAAACCACTGACGATCAAAATGAGTTTCACTCATCTTTATTTTTGTGTCTACGCCTCCGAATGATACAAACATGTTTGTGACTCAGTTTACAGCTGAAATTAAAACATACGTGATCCACAGCTGGAGTCAACATGTGTCCACACGGAGATCTGAGTCAGCTGACGTCACGTCCTCCTCTGATTGGTTCAAACTAAGACAGAAGAAGTTGAAGCTGTGCCGTGTTTCCTTCTTCATCTGAAGAACAACACAACTACTTCCTGTTTACTCAGTCTGTCTGATTGTAATCTGATTACCTGAAACACATTTTAATAGCAGGTGTAAACAGAGTCAAAGTTTCACTACGACCAAACCCTCACAGGAAGTGGACAGTATGTACAGCTATTGGTCGGCGAGCCGGCAGCAACATTCAGCCGCAGCAAAGCCCCCAAAGAATTCACAGAAACGAGGACGAAAAGAATAAATAAAACAGTCGAGTCGACATCTTTCGCTCTAAAATATCTAAACCAAAGAGTTCTAATCCACAGCGAGCGCTAGCGAGGCCGTCAGCATGACGACAATATGGCTTCTCAAAGTCAACGTGTATTTACAAAGTTCGGATACAGACGAGGAGCTGAAAGCGGTCGCGACTTAAAAAGTCATCCTACGCTGCGTTACATTGCACAGTGCGAAAAGTTTACTGGATTTTTGAGTAAATACGACCTGGGGGTCAGAGGTCAAACAGCCGAGCAGTAGGTGGAGTCCGCACCCTGCGTCCGTCGGCATGCCGTGTTTGTGAACGAGACGAAGAGAGAAGATGGACGGACGGGGTCAAAGGTCACATTTCATTTCAAAGAAACAAACAGAATCACGGAGGGAGGTGATGGTCTGAGGTTCCATCGTCATGACAACAAGAGGTCGTGGTGATCAGGTGACGTGAGGAGAGTTCAGAGCAGCGAACAACAGACGATCAGTCAGAAGGATCGTGATCGTGTCTCTGCTCCAGGCAAATAAATAATGAACGACGCCGGAACTGCTGAGAGAACACGCATGAGAGAGAAGAGGAGGAGGAGGAGGAGGAGGAGAAGGAGGAGGAGGAGGAGGAGGAGGAGCAGGAGGAGGGCAGGAGGAGAGGAGGAGGAGAGCAGGAGGGAGCAGAGAGGAGAGGAGCAGGGGAGGAGGAGAGGAGGAGGGGAGGAGGAGAGCAGAGGAGAGAGGAGAGGAGGAGAGGAGAGAGGAGGAGGAGAGAGGAGGAGGAGGAGAGAGGAGAGGAGAGGGAGGAGAGCAGGAGGAGACAGGAGAGGAGGAGGAGAGGAGGGGCAGGAGGAGGAGAGGAGGAGGAGGAGGGAGAGGAGAGGAGGAGGAGCAGGAGGAGGAAGGAGGAGGAGGAGGAGGAGAGAGGAGGAGAGGAGAGAGAGAGGAGGAGGAGAGGAGGAGGAGAAGGAGGAGAGAGCGAGAGGAGAGAGGAGAAGGGGAGGAGGGGAGGAGAGAGAGAGGATAGGAGAGTGGAGAAGTGAGAATGATTGAGAAGGGTTGATGAGGTATTGGAATGATGTAACGGATCCTGATCGTAACGGATCCTGATCGTAACGGATCCTGATCGTAACGGATCCTAGATAACGATCTGATCGAAGGATCCTGATCTTTAACGATTGGTTCTTGGCGTCAGGTTTGAACTGTTTAGACAAACTGAGACATTTTCATACTTAGAAACTGATAAGTTTTTATAAACGTCTTTTCTGTTCATGAGCGTTTTTCTTTTTGAATTTGTGGTGATTTCATTGTTTTCACTTTAATATATTATTTAATTCTCCGACTCATAAGTAAATAAAACCATAAATAAATCATTATTTCAAAAGTTATCAACGAGTACAAACTAAATGCGTTATTATTTATTTTTCCTTCAGCTCGCGGCTGAAATCTGGGATTTGTGGCGAGAAATGTCAGAGAACTACTCAGATCGCGTGTGGCAGCAGGAGGTAACTGCATGTTGATGTGTTTTTACTCCAACTCAACAACCAAAGGTGACGAGATGAAGAGGTGAAGAGGTGAAGAGATGAAGAGATGAAGAGGAGAAGAGATGAAGAGGAGAAGTGGTAAAGAGATGAAGAGGAGAAGAGATGAAGAGGTAAGAGATGAAGAGGAGAAGAGATGAAGAGATGAAGAGAAGAGGTGAAGAGATGAAGAGGTGAAGAGGAGAAGAGGAAGAGATGAAGAGGAGAAGAGGTGAAGAGGTGAAGAGGTAAAGAGATGAAGAGGAGAAGAGATGAAGAGAAGAGGTGAAGAGATGAAGAGGTGAAGAGGTGAAGAGAGAATGAAGAGGTGAAGAAAGAGATGAAGAGGAAGAAGAGAGTAAGAGATGAAGAGGAGAAGAGATGAAGAGATGAAGAGAAGAGTTGAAGAGATGAAGAGGTGAAGAGGAGAAGAGGTAAAGAGGAGAAGAGGAGAAGAGATGAAGAGGTGAATTCTCATTGGTCCCTGACCCTTCACACCTTCTCCTCCAGCTGATCGATCAATCATCGCTTCACATGAACGTTTCTTCTTCATCAGTGACGAAGACGAAGAGGACGGATTCAAACTAAGTTTCCAGCATCAGACAGAAAACTACAGCTGAGCAAACATCAAACTCTTTTCATTTCCAATCTACAGCAACTACATTAAGTGTTTATTATTATTATAGTTTATTAGTATTAAGAGTTTGATTGATTTCATTTGGTGTTGATGAAATGTACATTTTCATTATAATTAGACCATTTTATATTATCTGTTATCAAGGTTTAATTCAATTTCTTTTATGTTTCATTTCCTCTTTTCTTATTTCCAGAATTATTTATGATTGAATTGTTGCTCAGTGTTTGGTCACTAACGATCCTCCGTACAGATTCTGAGCTTCTAGCAGTGACACTGATCAGCCTCCGTACATCATGTTCACACGCACACGCACACGCACACGCACACGCGGAGGTTTCTGTGTGTTTGTTGTTCGTTCTGACTCTGGAATCTCACCCCCCTCCTTCTCAACCCCCCCCCCCCCCCTTGGTCGTCGCAGCAACACTCCCACACTCTGTCATGTGTGGTCGGCACGGCAACCGGCCTCCCTGTCGGTTGCTAGGAGAAGCAGATTGATGGCGATGCATGAGTTCAGTGTTTGTCGCTCTGAAAAAACAACAAACTACAGAGATCCAAACCTTATTCTGTAGGTCAGGAAGGGTCCTCTGGGGCTTAGTCTGAGGGTCCTGGCTGGGGTCGTTCCTTTAGGGCTCTGGAGGGTCCTGTGGGGTTCTGTGGGGTCCTTTAGGGCTCTGGGGGTTCTGTGGGGTCCTGTGGGGTCCTTTAGGGCTCTGGAGGGTCCTGTGTGGTTCTGTGGGGTCCTTTAGGGCTCTGGAAGGGTCCTGTGGGGTCCTCTAGGGCTCTGGAGGGTCCTGGAGGGTCCTGTGGGTTCCTTTAGGGCTCTAGAGGGTCCTATAGGGTCCTTTAGGGTTCTGGAGTGTCCTTTAGGGCTCTGGAGAGTCCTAGAGGGTCCTGTAAGGTCTTTTAGGGCTCTGGGGGGTCCTGGAGGGTCCTGTAAGGTCCTTTAGGGCTCGGAGGGTCCAGGAGGTACCTGATGGCATCCTTCAGGGCTCTGGAGGGTCCTGTGGGGTACTTTGGGGCTCTGGAGGGTCCAGGGGGTACCTGTGGAGTCCTTTAGGGCTCGGAGGGTCCAGGAGGTACCTGTGGGATCCTTCAGGGCTCTGGAGGGTCCTGTAAGGTCTTTTAGGGCTCTGGAGGGTCCAGGAGGTACCTGTGGGGTCCTTCAGGGCTCTGGAGGGTCCTGTGGGGTACTTCGGGGCTCTGGAGGGTCTAGGAGGTACCTGTGGGGTCCTGTGGGGTACTTCGGGGCTCTGGAGGGTCCAGGAGGTACCTGTTGAGTCCTTTAGGGCTTGGAGGGTCCAGGAGGTACCTGTGGGGTCCTTCAGGGCTCTGGAGGGTCCTGGAGTCAAACTCAATAGTCTCTGATGTTTAAGCTTAATCTGCATCACTTCCACAAAGTCCCTGAAATGAAAGCTCGAACAGGAAATAAAGCTTTTATTTTGAAACTCAGCAGCGGTTCTGATGTCTCTTCTTCTGTGACGAGTGTCTCTTCCCCCGATGACCTCCAACGCCTTAGCTCAGCCAATCACAATCTGACTGAGGTTTAATAGAAAAGGTTTAAAGGAGGATGTCAGCCTGCTACCCATGATGCTTTGTGTCCATCTCCAGCTTCACTATCGGCCAGACTCTTGCCGTCTTACGGCGCCTCCTCCTGGTTGCTGCTCTGTTTCTGCAGCTCAGCTTGCTGGTTGCTCCCGTTCTTCTTCTTGCTTCCCTCCCTGGTGGTTGACGATGACGACGTGACCTTTAAGCTCTTCGACGTCTTGGTTCCTCGGATTTTCTCCTTGTTGGCGGCGTCCTGAGGCAGCGAGGGACTGGAGTGTGTCCTCTGCAGGCCGCCGTCGTCAAACAGCCGAGACTCGAAGGCCGTCAGGTCCTCGTCTCCGCTCGCCAGCTTGGCTCTGAGCAACATGGCGTACGTACCGTAACGAGTTTTCTGTAGAGGACAGAGACGGAGACGTTAACGATGTCCCCATCAGTGATGTCACTCGTTTGGACTTTGAGAGTATGACGTCACTGAGGGTCACATGTTCAGACTAATAAGAAACTACAGCCAGACGCTGTTAGCTTAGCATTAAGACTGGAATTTAAAGCAAACAGCTAGCCTAGCAATGTGAAGCATCATCAACAGTTTAAATTCAGTTCATGTTTCATCTACATTATGACACAGTGATAAAATAATAATGAATATCAGCTCTGTAACTAACGAGCTAATAAACGGCATCGTGTTGCTTTAAGTGATCGACAGTTCCCGACACCAAACTGAATCTGTTGTGATGAAACGAGCAGACGTCTTCATCGAGCAGACGAATGAACAAACATGCACATACATGACATTAGATATAAAACACAAACGTTCACTCGTCAAATCATCTGAAACAGAATGAAACAAAAAGCTGTCGCAGCTGGCGTCCTACTGTGTCATCACTTATATTTTTTGTTTAATTTTTCCCAAACCTCGGGACGTTTTACTCTGAAAAATGCCAAACAGGAAATGACCCTGCATGAATATCACCTCAAAATCAAAGTAATCCTGTCGGAGTTTCTGTTCCTCCAGCTCACGACCTTTGACCTTTCGATTCGGCGTGGAGGTCATCAGGTCGGCCAGCTCGGACGAAACGCTCCTGAAGCGGTTCTCGTGACACTTGACTTGCTCTTCCTGTCGAGACAAAGCAAAGGATTCTGGGATTTGTGCTGCTTCCACATATGGAGTTTACCCACAATCCCCAGCGACTCTCTGTCCTCGGTACCTGGGACAGTTTGGAGTTGGACCCCGGCAGCAGAGGGCGACTGAACCTCTTCTGAGAGCCGATCGCCGCCGGGAAGGGCGGAGCGGAGAACATGGCGGCCACCACGTTGATGCGCGTTATCCACGACTGCATCTGTTCTGCGTTTCTGCAGGAAACACAAAGCAGCTGGATTCAGACGTCGTCACGAATCAATGCATCAGGTTTGATTGTGGATAAATTAAAGTTGAATATATCTGAACGTCCCGTTAAGAGTCGCAAAAATAAATAAGATATAAGACCTTTGAGTCTTTCGTGTTTTTATGACTTTGAAAAGATTCTGGTCAGGAGCTATGAGGCAATGCTTTTTAATACAATTTCACGACAGTTCACTGATTCATCTTCAGGAGATGATAAATAATAAATAGAAGAGTTGATAAAAGAAGGTCAAAGGTCAGAGGTCGTCAGCTGATTCCTTCCTCCACTTGGCATGCACATGTTTATTTATCAGTTTTTATTTTTGTATTGGAAAATAAAAACCTAACAATAAACAGACAAATAAATAATAAGTAAGCGTTGTGTGTGTGTGTGTGTGTGTGTGTGTGTGTGTGTGTGTGTTCTTACGGAGCCTGGAACAGGAACACCCTCCAGTCCGCCGTCCTCAGGTAGAACACGTTGGGCCTCTTGCTGTAGTCGGCCGCCCTCATGGCGAGGAGTGATGGATGGACACGGCGTTCTTCACGTCCTCCTCGGTCAACTCGCGCTCCGCACGGTACTCGTCCTGTTGGCCAACCACAGAACAGCAGGTGAGGCAGTGACATCACAGACTGACGGACTTGATTCCCAGGGTTTGTTTGTTTGATTATTGGAGCAATGATGTTTATATTTTTAAATACCAGACGAGAAAATGTTTTACGTTTTCCTTTCACTTATTTTAAACATATTTAGAAAAACTGAAAACATTGTTTTTAACCTAAGTGACTGAAGATGAACAGTTTTTCATTATGAAAATAAACAAATCGATAAAACCCGCCCCAAGCCTGCCTCTGATTGGTTGAGATTAATAGATGACATCACAAAATAAAAGACCCTTTAATGAAATGGTGCCAGATATTTCAAAATAAAAGCATTTAAATGAGTAAAACAGATCAGTTCTGTCTCTGACCTGAAATCAGTTGGATCTGGGACACCCGTCTAAAAATAGGCGTGGTGTGTGAGACACAGGGGCTGCTGGGTAATGTAGTTCATGTGTTTACCTTCTGCAGGTAGAGCACGAGACCCTTCAGCAAGACGTAGAACGACTTCCAGCCTCTCTTCCCCCGCGCCGCTGGAGGAAACAAGGCATCATGGGATATTATGCGTCGTGAGTAAACGTAACACATTGTGACAAGGGAAAAAAATAAATGATTAAAATTTAACAACTGTTAATTTTGTAGTAAGTCAAGAAGAAGCGACGTACTTCTCTTTCCGTCAGGGTCGGCGTGGACTTTGCGAACCAGGAAGCCGCTCTTGTAGAGCTCGCCGTCCACTGCTGGGCCACGCCCAGCAGCGGGTTTCCTCCACTACCCAGTCGCTTCATGGTGTGGGAGGCGGAGTCTGTTCGGACGTCAGCCAACTCCGACATCGACTTCCTCAGCTCCTCTTCATCACTTCAGCAGAGAAGACACAACAGAGGATTGTCAGGTTCACTTCCTCCCCACAAACATCTCCTCATCGTTTCTGATCTAAAGAAAAATCCCCTGAAGCTAAACGTGACAAATTCAGTTTCTGTTTTTAACAAAAATCATGTGAAAACATCGTTGATGTTGTAACTCTCATTTTGACCACCAGAGGCAGTACTGCCAGATTTAAACATGTAAACTTTAGACGTCACTTTGGTCCTTTTGAGACAAAGGGATCAAGAATCAGCTGCAGGAATAATCTTAACATTTCACCAGATTTCTTCTCACAATCGTTCCTGATCAATAATTACTTATATAACAAATTAAATATTAAATTAAAGTGTCAGGACGTCATCATCTCAACGTCTCATTTCCTTTTGATTTTCATTTCAACAGAGAAGAGGCGGAACACGAGGAGGACAGATGCTAAATGCTAACAAGACGTGTGTCGACAGTCAAGCATGGGCGTTGGGATGCTGACCTGTAATTACAAAGAGGAAAGAAGCAGGGGACGGTTACCATGGCAACAGAGGCTTAAATAAGGGAGTCGGGCAGGGACACCACCCCCCCCCCCCAGATGTTTGCACTGTGATGAAACTTACATGGTCCACTGCAGCTTCTCGTTCTTGATGGAGCTGTAGAGAGTCTGAGGAGACACAACACAGAGTCACATGTACTGTGTGTGTGTGTGTGTGTGGGATATTTTTCTTTCACACTGTTGAACTGAGTGAAACATAATTAATAATTATTATTAAATATGATTTAAAACAGACACTGGTTTCAGTCCGACTCAGTGTCACAATGGCGA
Source organism: Reinhardtius hippoglossoides (assembly GCA_006182925.3). NCBI lineage: Eukaryota > Metazoa > Chordata > Actinopteri > Pleuronectiformes > Pleuronectidae > Reinhardtius > Reinhardtius hippoglossoides. The sequence goes on along the minus strand of CM031681.1, from coordinate 24,630,800 downwards.
CTACAAATAAAGAATCTTCACAAGGAAGACGTGCAAACTGTTTATTCTCCACTGAAGATGAAAGAAACTCATTTTCTTTTTAGAGCTAGTTACGAGGACGTTGTAGCGCCCTCTCATGGCCCATCAATAACACGTCAATAAAAACGATTAATTGAAATCTGTGTTTCCGAGTTCTCACGCTTCTACCTTCTTCTTACGGTTCTGCAGGTGCTGCTGTCCGTCCTGGGTTTTTCCCAGCAGGTCGGGGAACGCCAGCGGTTTGAGGGAGCGGGAGCGGGGGGTTCTGGGATACCTGAACGGGTCCGTGTCCCTTGACTCACGCCCGCTCCGGACCGAGCAGAGTGACCGAGACCGCAGGCGGCCAGAGGAGTGGATGCTGTTGACACCGATCATGGTGGAGATTTAAGTTTATAAAAGTCTGACTGAAGGTTTGAGTCTTTACAGGGAAGAAGAGCGAGCAACAGTCAGAGTGGTGTCAAACTTAATTATGTCCAAAACCCTCGTCCACCAACTTCTCAAACTGCTCCTCAACTCAACCTTTAGACGACCTCGGAAATATTTAGTCCAGAGTTTCTTCAACGTCTGATCTGGTTTCAGTGAAAACCCAGAGTTTAGATTCTAGATACGAGGAGGCTGTGATGACGGTTGGTTGTGAGTCTGGATTGACTGTGTCCTCAGAGCTCAGCCTGCTGCATTATGGATCCAGCTTTATTCATTATGCATAAAAACACAGCAGCGTCCGTCATAATCCTGCTGCCTGTCGGTCGGGGCTTCATCAGCCTCAGAGCTGATGGACACGATGTCGACACCAGACGGAGGATTCAACGCCTTCGTCGTTTAAACAACACGTTGTGTTCACGACACACAAACAAGAGTCAAATATTTTAAATTTCAAAGTAAAAAAATGTTTTATAAGAATTACGACAAATGGAAAAATGCTGAAATTACTTTGTCATGAATGAGTGTTTACTGATCAATAAAATCAGTTACTGATCAATAACTTTGACAAACAGTTAACACATATATATAATAGGATATTAATACTTAAATAATTTCTACAGACAATGATTTACATTGACTGTCTATACAATCTATTTTGATTTACAATTCCAATAAAATCTATAAATTTAAAGAAAAATCTATATTTTTTCCAACAGTTACCAAAAAAGTGTATTATTGATTAACGTCTCTAAATAAATCAAACTTAAAAAATCTGATGATGAGATAATTAATCAGAAGTTAAGTTCCAGCAAATCAGGATTCGTCCGTTTCCTGTTCACGTCTCATTAAACAGGTCAGAGCGCGCGCGCACACACCACACACACACACACACACACACACACACACACACACACACACACACACACACACACACACACACACACACACACACACACACACACACACACACACACACACACACACACACACACACACACACACACACACTTAGAGTCTAATCCATCAACAGTTCAGAGGCAGTGATGTGAAATTCATCCGATCATCAGAAAACCACGAAAACATTCACTCAAAAATAAATAAATAAAATTTGATCTTCTGATGAACGTCCTGGTGCAGCAGAGGAAGAGGAGGAGGAGGAAGAGGAGGTGATGGAGGAGAATCCCTGGACTGCAAATAAAACTGCGTGACGGAGGAAACGTATCAGCAGCAGCTCGCACATCCAAAACACAGAAACCAGGGAGACAGGGGCGAGCGAGCACACCCACAGACTGAGAGAGAGAGCACCCCGAGACTGACGTCAGCCTCCTCCAGCCCTGACGACCGAGGGAGGGATGGAGTGATGAGTTTCTCCTGTTGCTTGAGACAGAAAGAGAGAAAGAGAGAGAGAATCCCTCCTTCCTCTGACTCCGACTTCACCCCCTCTTCTCCTCTTCTTGTTATTGTCTACCTCCTGCAGGAAAATCCCTCCGTCAGGTGAGCTCACTCCTCCTCGTCTGCTCCTCTTCTTCTCTTATTGCTCTACTCTTCTTTTATTCTCCTTCTCTCCTCTGAGACTCTGAACAGTTGGACTGTTGCTCGCTCTCCCCTCCTCTCCTCTCTCTCTCTCTATGCGCATTTTCTCTCGGCTGCAGCAGCCAATCAGAGCACGATGATGGGAGCTTCAGCCCGCCCCCTGCTCTCCTCGGAGCTGTCAATCATCTGAGGCTTCACAGAGCTGAATGTAAATCTGTGACAATCATCTGAAAACATGAGGATTTAACCTGAATAAAAATAATAATCATTTATTTGATCTTTTATCTATTTGATAAAAATATATTTTATTTGAAATGAATCAAGTGAAGGAGAAGAAGAATGTTTGGTTTTGAAAAACACTGTAAACATAATCACAGTGTTTTACTGTCAGAGCTGCTGCGCGCCACACACACACACACACACACACACACACACACACACACACACACACACACACACACACACACACACACACACACACACACACACACACACACACACACACACACACACACACACACACACACACACACACACACACACACACACACACACACACACGTACCTTCAGCAGATCTTTGGGGAAGTCTCTTCCGTTGTTGAGACCTTCTAGGTTGGAGATGAACTGACTGCAGGACATCCGCTTCCCCACGTTCTACACACACACACACACACACACACACACACACACACACACACACACACACACACACACACACACACACACACACACACACACACACACACACACACACACACACACACACACACACACAGTAAACAGATTTATCAACAACATTATTTTTTGATCTTTGATTAAAGATAAAAATCTAACTCACGTTTCCATGAAGGTCAGAGTTCAGCAGCATCACGGCACAGGTCAGAGTGTGGACGCTGTCTGAGAGACAGAGAGGTGAGACAGGTGAGAGACAGACAGTCAGACAGAGAGGTGAGACAGGTGAGAGACAGACAGGTGAGAGACAGACAGGTGAGACAGAGAGGTGAGAGACAGACAGGTGAGAGCAGACAGGTGAGAGACAGACAGGTGAGCAGACAGACATGTGAGAGACAGACAGGTGAGAGACAGACAGGTTAGCAGACAGACATGTGAGAGACAGACAGGTGAGAGACAGACAGGTTAGCAGACAGACAGGTGAGCAGACAGACAGGTGAGAGACAGACAGGTGAGAAACAGACAGGTGAGAGGCAGACAGGTTAGCAGACAGACAGGTGAGAGACAGACA
>CM031681.1:24580082-24625082 GCA_006182925.3 Reinhardtius hippoglossoides | reverse complement strand
GGCCAGCTCGTCGTCGCTGCCGCCGAGCGCCAGGCGCTCAGCTACGTCGGCCTGTGGGTACAGCAGCTCGGGGGGGCGGTCCACCAGACGCTCCCTGACAACACACAAACAAACACACACACGGGACATTATCTCACGACTCTCACTTCCTGTTTCTGCTCTCGTTCCTGAGTCTTGTTCCTGTTCTGTTCCTGCAGGTCTTACACTGAAAGATAAAAGACTCTTATTTTGACAGTTTCCACACGAACACCCAGATTCTCAAACAACACGTCGAACAGCCGCTCAGCTTCTGCTTCATCCTCATCTGAAGAGATCTCCTTCCTTGGTTGGTCAGTGAACCGGTGGCAGCAGCAGATGTGGTTTCCTTCAGCAGCCTCACGTGTCGGACTGGATTTATAACCAGTGGCATCGAGCGGCGTCTCCTCAGGGATCAATACGCTTTCCTTTACTCTCACTCCACCCGAGCCAAGCAGAATTATTTAGAATTTAACGAACCTATCGGTCGCTGGTGCTGCTGAGACATGTCCGTTCTCCATCAGCCGTCCTTCAGACTTTTAAACAGAAACTGGACCTCGAACAGGAAGTGAAGTGTGAACGAGAGTCGGAAAGTGGGAAGTGGTCGAACTGCATCTACTTCCCGTCGTGGAGCTTCTCTCCACTGAATCAGTGACAGTGATGGGAACAGGTATCAAACCCCCGGGATGTCACCCATTGGCTGGTTAGCCTCGGCTGGACGTTTGGTTCAGCGCCATCTTGGTTTTTGAGACCAGAAGTAACCATTTTTGGAGGAGAGGGGGCGGGAACCTGACTCGGAGCTCGAGGACACTGCACACCCATTGGACGGTCCTAGCTGTCAATCACTCTGTGGTACCCCCCCCCCCCCACCGGTGCTTTATGGTCTGTTTGACTCTAAATGATCATAATTCACTAAATGAACATCAGCTGTTTGAAGAAGACTTGAAACTAGAGACTGAGACAAACTCCTGAGGAAAATGTTTTTATAACCACATGTTAATATAAAATAAATAACGATTCACTTGTCTACTTTAGGCTAACATTATCGTGTTTAGACTAAGATTTAGGTAAGATCAACGGAACACGCATATTAAGGCTAACATTAATTTTGCTAAGACCATAGATTGTAAATAAAGGTGGATAATGCGACAGATCCTGTTGCCTGCAGGGGGCGCTGCAGCATGTGACTGACTGTCCAACACACCTGAGATGTTTCTGCTGCAGACAGAAACATGAACGAGCAGATTTTGCTTTTCTGTATTGGGTAAAGGAAAGTGAATGAAACTGAACTCAACACCACAGATACACACGTGCTACAGTTATCAGGGCCCAGCTTGGTCCTCTCAGATTCAAAAGCCTTTTTCAGGGACTTGGTTTAAAGTTTAGGTTAGAGTTAGGCATTTAGTTGTGGTGGTTAAGGTTAGGGAATGCATTATGTCAATGAGTGTCCTATAGAGGGACTGTGTGTGTGTGTGTGTGGTGTGTGTGGTGGTGGTAGTTGGTGTGGTGGTGTGTGTGTGGTGTGTGTGTGTGTGTGTGTGTGTGGACGAGACAGAACAGAGTGTGAGTGCGGATGTTTCTGTCGACGACTCCTTCCTCCGCCAACACAACCCATTCATCCAGGACAGAAATAACCAGCAGTCAGTGAACTTCACTCGACAGGACGCCAGGAAATCTTGTTTTTCTTTTCTTTTTTCTGCCCCAGCCACCGGAGCCGGTCGTCCTCCGCCTGCAGCAGCACTGAGTCAACACAGATCAGATGTGCATTCACACACTGGAACAAGATACTTCCACCGAAGTCTAACAAATATAGAGCCTCAGAACTTCTACCACAAACACAAGTTAGTAAAAAAACAAGAATTACTGTATTTAACTTTATAAGCTGTGGTGAGCTTTTAACTAAAACCAGCAGCACCCGTCAGCAGCGCTGGACTGGACCTCAGTCCTGTGTCAGACGACAGATCTACCGAAGGAAAAGCCCACTGCTCACAGTGATCAGTGAGCAACTCATCCAACACGATCAAAGGACCCAGCACTGGACAGAGGTCACTGAAGGTCAGAGGTCACTGAAGGTCAGAGGTTAAACACACTGATGATGCCTAACATTTGATCAGAAACTTTAATATAAAGCTGGATATTCTCAACATTGTAAAAAATGACCTCGTTTCCGGTTGAATTTGAACGTCGGGGCTTGTGGACACTTGATGACGTCACAGGAGCAGGATGGAGGTTTTTTCTGTTTTATTACGTCTGAAGAATCGATCACTAGATCCGTCAGTGAAGCCATTTAGATTAGAAACACAGAGACAGATCACCTGTTAAAACCAGAAGGAGAAAATACATCTACAACAAGACATGTTCTCTAAACTTCAAATATCGTTTACTTTGAACCAAAGAAGAGAAAACGATGTGGACTCAGACGGGACTCTGAGCTGAGACGGATTCAGTCCAACAGACAAACTGAAACTCACTGACCAGAAAGTCATAGAAAAGACGACGAGAGGAAAACGAGTCTGAGATCAAAAGACAGAGGGAGAAAATGAAAGAGAGGAAAAGAGGAACAAATATAGAGAAAGAGAGAAGGAAAGAGTGAGAGGCTGTTATTATCCAGGGTGTGTCAGTCAGCTGTCGTTCATCCAGACAAAACAACACACTGCACACAGACGGACACACAACATGAACACAACAGATTCAAAAACACACATGTTGTCCTGTGTGTCCTGGTTTAAAGGTCCATACTTTACACCTTTCTGGGACCTAATGTGAGGTATTGGTTCCCTGAGATGATGTATCAGTGGTTTAAAGTGGACAAACTGCTGCAGTGTGTATTTCCATGTCCTCTCTCCTGCCTCCTGAGCCCCTCTCTGATTGGCTGACTGCACTTTGAGTGACACGCGACCAGGCCAATCACCGGTCTCTCTGGTGCGTTCCCTCTGGTAAACACAGCTGAAAGCCACGTGATGTTTGCAGCTATAGAAGAGCAGCCACATGTTCACAGTCCTTACAACCGGATGTTTCTGAACGGAAAGTTACAGCGTCCTCATGTCTGTTCAAGTTTAGCAGGACAGTCGGCCGATGTAGGAGGAACGTCCCGACTTACAGTACGGAGTTACAGTACGGAGTTACAGTACGGAGTTACAGTACGGAGTTACAGTACGGACTCACAGTACGGAGGAACGTCTGGTCTCGAACAGAAACGTTCTCAGGAGGTGCACGGACACACTCTCTTCCTTGCATCCCTCCACGCTGCAGTTTCTTCAGTGCTGTTTGTTGTGGTTAGCCTGTGGTAGCTAACAAGCTGCTTGTGTCGGTTTCGAGGGGAGGTGGTGGGGAGCGGGGGGTGGGTTCGGAGGCTGGACTGGTCCGGCTGGGTGGGGCTGAGAGAAGAGTGCGATCCCGATGACATCATACGGGGGAGGAAGTACGAAACAAGACGTTTCAATAACACATTTCTTAGAATGGACTGAGTGAAAAAGTCTGCGGAGCAACTGTTTTCATACTTTGAGGCCCCCTACTGGCCCCTTCAAGTCATTACGGATAGTAAAAGCCCAGAAACTGTATTGTACACAATAAGGTTCCTTTAAAGGACCAGTCCGTGGTTTTCTACTGGACTTATTCTGCATTGTAAAAAGACTCAAACTCAAATGTTTCTGTCTATGACTCCGACTACAGCTTTTTAAAACTCTTCAGTTATATAGTTCACACAAAGAGAGACGACGATGCTGTTATGGTTTGTTCCATCTAATTTTAAAAGTGACGAGGCAAGTCTCGATGAGACGACTCGAGATAAGAGGAGACTAGAGAGGAGACAAAACGCTGCAAGACTCAAAGAGACAAGACTCAAAGACACAAGACTCAAAGAGACAAGACTCAAAGAGATGAGACGCAGCCAAAGTTGGCTTCTCAAAAATATTTCCGTCTTCTCCTTATAGGCAATGGGGTCCTTTAAAGTAGATTCTAAGGATTCAGCCTCAAAATGATCTGATGTCCTACATGTCTCTGAACTCTGAGATGACATTAAACTCCGTCTGATGCCAGAAAGGAAAAAAAGATCTGATGATATTTGATGTTAAAACGAGTCCCAGATCTGTGACTCATCCAGGAGTTTGATTTCCATGATGTGTTGTGTGCTCCTCGGGAGGCGGTCCACAGAGTTCAGCTCTCACATGCTCCGCTCACGCCTCACTGGGAAACAAGTGCTTGATCTATGATGGATGCTCAGTCGGAAAGTTAAACCAGCAAACTACCTCCGAACTCCGGAGGAGATCCTCGGCCTGCAGGGGCGTTAATTCAGCAAGCGAGCGAAGCCTCGGAGCCAGTTACTGAGTTTGACACTGAAACTGAACCAAACCCAGAAAACAACAGGTCCTTCATCAAACCTGAGGCTCAGCAGGTTGTTAACGTCTGAACTTTATCATCCACATTCACATATCACAGCTTGGTTTTCCTCTTTAAATCTCCTCGGTTTGTGTCCCGCCTGAAGGACGACGATCATTTCATGTGGATTTGAATTAAACATCTGTTAAAATATGAAATGTTGTTGTCGGCTCTATTCTCAGGCTCCTGCCGTGAGTTTGAGATATTTTGCTGTCGTGTCCAGCATGATACAACTCTTCTAAAAATCACTGTTAACCATGGAAACAATAATCCATAATGGACGAGAAGGATGCTCGAGCACACCTCTGCCAAGACTAACTGATTATCTCACCAGGTTAAAGAAAGTGAAAAATGTAATCCTGGATTCTCTGCTATACCCAGATCCAAAACCCACTCTATCCACGGCTTCACTCCACCGTCACTGTAGGAGACAGAATTCAAACACGATACTTCCTGATCACATGTTTTTGATATCAACAAGACATAAACTACTACGACTTAAACATGAGCATCTGCTCACTGACGGTGGGACGGCAGTGTCACACAGGAAGTAGAATGTGAACGACTCCGACAGAACACAGTGAACGCTGAAGGGTCAGTTTCCTGACGCAGAACTTCATCCTGGTCCTGACAGATGTAAACTGGATAATATAATATAACATGTCACAGTTTACCTGTAACTATTCTATTTGAAAAGGGTTGAATGAAACTTCCACAGTTTCTTTTAGTTCCACATTCTGAGCATCTGGAACAACATCAACCTTTTGATCAATTTCAAGTTTCAGCAGCGTTGACATGAGCTGCTGTGATAACTTGGAATGAAGTTTAATTAATTAATAATAACAAGACGCTAAACAGAAAACGAACGTGGACACGTCACAGCAGAATATTAAAGACCTTTGTCAACAAAATTCAAGACTTAAAAGAATTTAAATCTTTTTAAGACTTTTTAAGACCCGATGATCTTCAGGAGCTGACTCACCTGTAAACAGCTGGGTAGGGCGGGGCGTACACGTACCTGTCATCCAGAGCCCCGCCCCCCAAGCACAGCAGGTAGCTCGCCATGACTATGAGGAGTGGGCGGGGCCAGCACACTCTCACACCCAGTCTATGATGTCAGTACCCGACAGTAGCCGCCAATCAAACAACATCCACATTGATAGCTTTGACCTGAGGAGGCGTTACCGAGGGGAACGCAGTGATGTCATAGATCTGCTGACGTCATGATAACGTCCTTGTTTGTTTCATCCGGCAGCAGAAGTGTCTCCTCCTCTGATTCGTCTGTTTTCAGTCGTCCTCCTTCGTCTGACTTTTCCTCTTCACCTCCGTCAGCTCCTTCCTCCTCCTTCTCTTCTTTCTCTCTTTAAAAACTTTCTGCCGTCTTCATTCTCTCTCAACAACTTCTCCACACAACTTCCTCTCCTCCTCTCAGCCGGACCTTCTTGTCCCGCCCCTCCCGTGCATCAGTTATTTTCCTTCACTGAGGGGATGGAGGTTTGTGTTTCCTCCCCCGTTCGACCGGGGACGCTCCTCCTCCTCCTCTCCTCTCCTCCCTCCGTCCTCTCCTTCCCCTCTTCCTCTCTTTGTCTCCTCTTACCTTCCTCTCACTCCAGAACCCTAACCCTGGAAGAAGTTTGGATCTTTTTCGTTTCCTCACAAACAAACTATGATCTACACCTTATTTCACTTTTCTTCTTTGTGAAAAAACATTTGATTTCTTATGAAAAAGTTATCAGCTTCAGAATAACAGTTATTTAGTTTTTAATACAAATCTAAAAACTATATGGATTTTTAAACGGACTTATCGTATTTCTTTTAGCAACGCTTAACCTAAACTAAAGACTCTGTTCCCAGAGTAAAAGGTTCAGTTCTGTCTGTGGCTGGTTTCTCACATGTGAGCTGAACACAATAAACTACACACCGAGTAAACCCAGTGAAAGCAGGTCAGAGGTCAGAGGTCACGGCAGCCAGACAACAGATGGAAAAGATCAACGTGAATAAGGAGGAGGAGGATGAAGGGGAGGAGGAAGATGTGTTCAGGGACTGTCTCTGGTTTTCTGACAGGAGTGAGAGGTCTCTCTCTCTCTTTCTTTCTTTTTCAAATACTTACGGACTGATCCATCTGGAATTTCCCTCTATAGGCTGATAAAACTGTGTGTGTGTGTGTGTGTGTGTGTGTGTGGTGTGCGCGTGTGTGTGTGTGTGCGTGTGGTGTGTGTGTGTGTGCAGCAGCAGTTTGGGTGTGATCCTGTTTTTCACGAGTTTAATTTGTTTTCTACTGGAAACAATAAAGTTTGTGTTTGAATCTGAGTTCTGCGTCCACACCCAGTGGACAGAGTCCAGACGTCTCCGCTGAGACACACAAACCTCCAGCTGCAGTTTCAGCTGTTTGACTTTTACCAACACACGCGTGTGGAGGTCTGAGGAGATTCTCAGTCGTGAGTCAATGAACACGAATCAGAGACGAAACCTCGTCAGATTCCAAACCTCTGATTCTCTACAGTTCACACTGAGGAACAGACAATTCCAATAATCTGAGGTAAACAACAACAACTGAGAAACATTATTTAGATCATGTTCTTTCATGAGGCATCATTAAAACCTCTGTGAATACAAAAATTGATCAACTACTCTGATTGATAAAATAATTTAGGTAAGTTAAGTTTCTTCGCTGTCAGAATTGTCAGATTTCTGACCTGAACAATCAGCTGACTGCAACTCCCGACATGTGACCACAGGGATTTGGTTGAAGTAACCGTGAAGGTGCAGATCTGGACGTAAAGAGGATGTGGAACCAAAACTAATCATCAACGAGGAGGAGAACATCCAGGACAGACGTCGTCCAGAGACTCAGAAACCTTCTCTTTAACAGCAGCGACGATTTGCTTACAAGAATAAAAACTGATCGACAAAGACAAATAATCAATAAACTAGTGCCAAAGACCTGCAGCTGCTGATCAATAAAAAACATCTGAATTGATTTATTAATAAAGGAGGAGTTTCACAAACACATCAGAAACGAGAACAACTCTGCAGCAGAAACCTACAAGGTCCCCGTTTCCCACCTACACGGACGCTGTGTGTGTTCAGCTACACGTCAGCACACACGATAATTAAACTCATGTGTAGTCTCACAGAATGGGCGTACACACACACACACACACACACACACACACACACACACACACACACACACACACACACACACACACACACACACACACACACACACACACACACACACACACACACACACACACACACACACACACACACACACACACACACACACACACACACCACACACGCACACACGCCTCTCTGTCTCCATCATGTGGCCTAACCATGTTACTGCAGCAGGATTCACTGTAAAATGTGTTTTGAATAAAGAAAAAGACAAATAATCTCCGATTGTCACAATTCCAAGTTTCCACTGGAGTCATGTGGATCCTTCTCCTTTAAGTCAAAGCCTGCGTCATCTGCGTCTATAAACTTTATACAGAACATGATGCAGAATTAGAGGTTTGAGTTCATTTTAAAAAGCTGAAAATACATAAACAGATTTAAATTAAATAAAGAGAAAAGATGCTTCAAACCTATTAATAGGTTTTTCTGTGGCTTTAACATTTTTAGTCATTGTTGTTCTTAGTACAAAATGATAAAATGAATTGACCTGCAGCCTTAGTGTGTTTACCCTTTAATGTGCATTGAACCAGACCATCACACACAGCTGACCCGAGGCTCCGGGCCCTCCTGGTGGGACCGGCACCAGCTCTGACTCACCTGGAGCTGCTGTGGAGGGACGGGGCCGAGGTCGCCTTTCGGAAGCCATCTTTGAGGTTGGAGCGACGCCACGAATCCTTCTCTGACCTGGAGCGGACCGGAGGGCCAGTGTCGTCTTTGGACTGCGCTCGGAGCCGGGCCACTGAGGCACTGAGGGAGATGAGCGAGACGTCTCTGAGGTGGTGGCCGGGTCTGGACGGGCCAGCGGGGCGAAGCTCAGCTCAATGATCTGCTTGGCGCTGTCGCAAATCTGACTCTGAACACAGACACAGCAGTGTTACCTCTGTGGTCATTACACGACTCACGATGTGATTGGTCTGCTGATGATCCTACCTGGATCTCTGGGGTGAGGGTCGGCAGGTCAAAGGTGAACACGGACGTGGATCCAGAGGTCAGCAGGTCGACACTGTCCAGGCTACTGTACGAGGTGCCTTTGGCCCGGTGAGACTCCATGATGTTTTCAAAATGGCGACTGAAGGAGTCAAGGTTGCTGTCGGAGGGGCGGCGGGGGCTGCCGACAGAGATCGGAGACTTGAGGCCTCCGTGGTTTTCGGACGAAGCCTCCATTGGCCTGAAAAAGGAAACAAACACTGAACTGTAACGTCTGTGGTGCTGATTAGGCATTATGAAGTCAAGATGTGGAAGACTAATGAAACAATGATCAAATGTTTGATCTGGTATCTGGACCACTGTATGTGAATACATCAATAAGGACTAAATCCAAAATGTGAGGGATGAACTCTGTGTATAATATGAACCTTCTGATTGAAGGTCTGATGCATGTTGAGCTCTCACCCCTTCAGCAGCAGACTGAACACCTCGTCCTCGTCTTTAGTGGCTCTTTGTCTCTGTTTGTCTCCGAGCATCCTGACACTGGCCCAGCTCACCACTCCTTCTTCTCTTCCTCCTCCTCCTCCTCTTCTTCCTCCTCTTCTTCTTCCTCTTCCTCCTCCTCCTCTTCATCCCCCTCCTCCCTTCGCCCTGTCCGGGGTTTCGGGCAGGCGTCCGCGGGGCTGAAGCTGGAGTTACCCAGGACGCTGCGGTTACTCCCAAAGGCAGAGTCCGCCTCTGCCTCCTCTGCTGTCTCCGCCTCTGCCCGCATCACCTGCAAGGTAATAATAAATATTGATCATGCTTGAACATTCAAAAATGTCCAGATGAAATAAAAGCAGATGAAACCAGGTCACCTCGTCCAGGTCGGTTTCTCTGTAGCAGCGCAGCGGAACAGCGTCCAGATCAGTTTCAGAGTATTTAATGCTCCGGCGGATGATCCCCGTCTTGGGGTTGGTGCCGCTGAGGTAAGGCGTCACCAGCTCCACCTCGATCTGCCGCACTTTGTGATGTGAAAACTTTGGACCCTGGTTGTCCCGCCCCCTCCTCTGATTGCTGATTTCAGATGTAGGGAGGAGGGAGGGGTGGGGCTGGGCAAACCACTGGTCAGTGGCGTTGTGGATGAGCCTTCAGCTAAAAGAGAGAAACATATTATATTTACTGTGACTAATAAAGTCTGAAGTTCTCAGGAGAAGTGACCCACAGGGTTCTATCAGACAGTATCACTGTTTAACAAAGGAATGATCTATCCATGAACCGTTTGTTTTAAATAAGACAAAGGAAAACGATGTCATACTATATCCAGATGATACCGTTTTATACATATGTGTATATACTCCTCCAAACCTAATTTTACCAAAGACAAAAACCTTAAATGAAAATGTTTATCTATAACAACGAATGTGAATAAGGCACGTGTCCACATTGTCTTCAGGGGGGGGGGGGGGGGGGGGGGGGGGGGCGTAGAGGTGGAAAAGCTCACGAGCACTTTGACAATTAAAGTGTTTTCTAATTTCTATGGAGAACAAAATAAAAGTTAACAAATCTGTTAAGAAAACTACTGAGAGAAAACATGACTGAACTGATTCCTCTACTAAAATTAATGTAAGATTGTAATGATAAGTTAAACATATGAAACGTAAATATTATTCTGTCCATTGTCAGTTTAGAAAAAGAACTTTGATAAAGTTCTAATATCATCAGGTTTCTGAGAGGTGTGTTGACCCGACACCTTTTCAACTGATACATTAAATACATGAGATTCAATCATTCACTTTTCGGTCTATGATGATTAATAGAGTTCATGTTTCCACAGTCCAGACATTAAGACTCCAGATCATTACCAGTGTCCTGAACACAGGAAGTGAGTCACGGTTTGTAGTAATGCTCGTGAGTAGAGTCATGAACTGAGCCGCGTTCTCGCTGATGGTAGGATTTAGCTAATTGGCTTAGAAGAAGAGTGGGAGCTGGTGGAGCTGCTTGTTTACTTACTGGAGAGAAGAAACAATAACCTGCTAAGAGAAGCAATAGACCTATACTAAATATATAATATATATACAGTGCTGTTAATATCAATATCAACATATTACTGCTGCTGTCTAATCCCAACACTTTACTGAAACCAAGGCTGCTCTCGCAATGGGAATAAAACTGGAATAAAAACAATGAAGAATTTTGTTCATTTCATTTTCCTGAATACAATGTTATTGGATAAAAATAATCAAATTAGTGGATAAATACTTGAAACTTCAGCAATTCCAGCCTGAAACTGCTGAAAAAAAGAATAATAAACCCATTTAGACTCACTGTATTTAAAAAATATCAAACTGTTACAGTTAAAGGTGTTAAAGTGTTGGTTTATTCACCAAACATTTGAATGCATATTCATTCTGTTCTGAAAAAAGAACATCAAAACAACAAGTGGACTTCTGCAGTGTGTGACACACCTTCACAGCAGCGAGGCTCCTCCCCCTGGCCTCCGAACAGGAAGTCCCACTTGGCCTGGGCGATCTTCTGCGACCGCGAGGACGGAGTCGATGCTGAGCCGCTGTCCGACTGCAGGAGGAAACAAAACACTGTGACAACGCTTGTTCGCTGTAGGAGACAGGATTACATAGAACTTTACAACAGAACAACTTGTAAGTGTATAGTTATTATTATTATTATTATCGTATCGATTATATTGTTATATTTATGTTATTCTGGTTCTGGTGTTCTAATAACAACAGATGTTTGAACTCAAATGTCCCATGAGTCTTTGCTGCAAAGCCCAATGGGACCTAAAGTTTACCGAGTGTTCGTGTGTCACTGACCATTCACTGTAAAACCATTCATCTTAGAATATGGACAGAAAGATGAACAGAGGCTGATGAAACAGGAACTAACTGAATGATGAGGATGAACATATTGTTATCAAGGTAAATATGACATCAGACCATGACTTTAACTTTTATTGTTCAGCTCTGAAGACAGACAGATAACATCACACCACTCCTTTCAGAGATTCCCACACACACAGGGTTTGGCTGCATTGATATACAACCAAACCCACATCATCCTCCTGTGCAGCCGACCTGCATCCCAGAGCCGGTGTCGGTAGTATCGTGGCTGGACTGGCTCGAGGTTTCAGGGAACAGACTGTCGTTTCTCTCCAGCTGGAAACTGTCTCCCACGCTGCCTGTCACCCCACTGGAGCTCTGAGAAGACGTCCCACCAGCCCCACTGTGATCCTGACCTCCTCTCTCTGATCCATGGATATGCCTTCAACTGACCTCTGGTTCCCCTGCACTGACGCTATAACTCCTTTGTTTTCTATATCAATCCTATGATTCTCCTCCTTGCTCGGAGTGTAAACTTTACAGTTTGTCTGTCTGTAGTCGTGAGCACAGAGTTCGTCCCTGTCTTGGACTGGTCCAGTGTCCCTCCACTCCTGGTGCCTGGAGGTCCAGCTCACAGGCAAAGCGTCTGTGTTTTGGCTGGAGAGAAGTCTCCTGCAGAGTTCAGGTGATCTATCAAAGAGGTTATCATGCTGCCTCAGCTCCATACCGGGTGCTTTACGGCCTCCAGTGTACTGTGGTGGCTGGTAGCGGTGCAGGGTGGACATGTCTTTACTTGGTGATGAACTCCGTTGTTGCTGTGGGTCTAAAGCTGGAGATTGAGAAGTAGTAACTCTGTGCACCTCGCCTGTAAAGCTGGAGATGCTGAGGAAGAGAGGCCTGTCTGGGACAAGAGGGGGGAGACAAGTCCTGGTCTGGTTTGAGGTATCGGTTTGTCTGTTTTCCATTTGTGGTTCTGGTTGTCCACCCGCAGAGGTTCAGGGGAGACTTGGCCTTGAAGAGAGGCATATGGTTGGGATTCTTTTAGGAATGATGCCCCCATCTTGGGGCTCTCTGACCTCAGCGACTCAGCTGGAGAAGGTGTTGGCGAGGGAGACCCTCTGCCTGCAGAAGTACTAGACAATTTGGTAGCCACCACAGCTAACTTACAAGCCACTTCAGCATTTAAGGATGGGGAGACACTTCTCCTGCCAATGACTGCATCCCTGGTTCTGCTACTACAGTGTAATGGTTTGGAGTGACTCTTGCTGGGAAAGGTTGACATATTGTTAGCACAGTACTGTATACTGTCTTTAGCATTATAGCTACTATCAACACAGTGGTGGGAGTTTCCACTTGTTTGGTAGCCACTCCTGCGCTGGCTGCTGGTGGGGGATGATCTAGATGGGATGTCATGTTGGATGTCTGTGGGTCTCCCCGCAGGTAAAGGTGGATGAAATTTGCTGGACAACCTGGGGCTCTCATCCCCTGTCCATGGCCTCTGAGGCAGGCCATGCGAGTATAAGGTTGAGGTTGGAACCACTGAGTGGGAGGAGTATCCAGTGTGGGCACACAGGTGGTCAGAGGCTGGACTTCTGGGTAGTCCATTAACTGCACTACGGCAGATTCCCCTGTCCATCTCCAAGAGCTGGGTCTTGGATGGCAGGGTGTGGGTGCTTCGGGGAAGGACGGGTGACCCCCCCCAGGACCTGCAGCGAGGGGATTGGTAGTGCCGTGGCAGAGTTGGGCTGCAGTTGTCTGGGCCATGACTGCCAAATTTTGGCCGGATTTCTGAGGATCCGAACTCCTCCCAGGCTCTGTAGGTGGCATCTCTGGCTACAGCATCCAGAGTAGCCCTCGGTAGGTAAGGTGAGCCCTGCGTACACTGATTCTGAGACGGCTTGGGGTGATTAGTGTAAGGGTCCCCCAGTGCTGGCTGACCATTGCACCACTGTGGGTCACTCAGTCTTTTACGGAGGTGGGCAGATAGTGTTTTCCCCTCCATTCTATTTAAAGGGTTGTCCAACTCACGCCGGCTTCCCATGCTGTGAACGTTAGCTTTTTCTATGTAGCCATAGGTCACCACAGATGTCCTTCCGTCCTCACCCTCCACCGCCTGGATATCATAGGACCTACGGTTGGTGGTGGGTGTGGTGGGTACAGTCAACTTCCCAGAGGATGTAGAAGATGGCGAGATTGGTAACCTTTCCTGGTAGGGATCCATGTCAGAGGAATGGGCACGTCCCAGTGATCCATGCCGGCCTGGACCGGTCATTCCAGGTGAAATGACCTGGAGTAACTGAGAAAATTCGTCATATAACACATCCTGCCGATGGAACTGGGTGGGAGATCCTGTTGCGTCTGGGTTTTGAAGTTGGAAGCTGACTGAGTGCCTGGACGAGGACTTTGAAGGGGGTAAGCTTTGGGTCCCGCGCCCAGTGTGATGCCGAGTAATTGGTGAAAGATCTGGGCTGCGGTTGGGACTAGAGTGAGTGGAGCTCCTCTGGGAGTGAGGGAGGACATCTTGGCACGAAAGCGTCAGGTGGCTAGTTCCACTATTTCCTCTTTCCAGAACCTGCCCTTCCTCCTCAGCAACAGATCTCACCTCAACGTACAGGTGAAGGACTTTACCTGCCTGGGACATGTTGGCAACTCAGTCACCTCAAAGTCCAGATCTTCCGTTTCCGTGGGCCCTCACTATTTGCACAAAAGGCCCCAGGACCTTCTGGAACCCATGAAATTATTCATCAAATGTCCTTGATGGGGATCAGAATCCGGACTAGAGATGCTGGTCTATTCTCCATCTGCTTATCGTCTCTTCAACCTGCAGCACAAAGACAAACAATATCAACAAAGTTAATATTATTTATTTTATTCCACAGAAGAAAGTAGCTGATTAACTTCTTCCTTCCCAAATCCAAGTAAACTCCTAAACTCCTGCAGAAGAATGCTCTTTCTCACACATACACACTTTCCAACTTACATCCGAACCCATAATCTTTCATGTTGTGTGTTTTGTTGCAGTGTAATTAATGTGAAATGACCTGCTTTAAGTGCCCCCCCGTTTGGCCCTTAAAGTGGTTCTCGTGGTCGTTCATGAGGTTCTAACCGTCTCTTGTGCTCAGCCAGAAGGTTTTGGTGAATCCTTTAGAAGATTGTTTTTGTGGAAGATCTAGGTTAGTTGAGAAGATTAGAATGATCACTGATCACCTCACGCCACAAGACCAGCTTCTTCCCGGCTGCAGTTGGCCTTTCAACAAGGCCCGGGACCCCCACCTGACCTGGACTCTTATCCCCCCCCCACGCCTCAAGTCTGTGTTACATTAACACACATTACAGTACATTGCACATTGCACTCCTGTTTTGCATTTTGCATTTTACTTTTTACTTACTTTTTATATCTTTTATATCTTTTTATATTTGTTTTTTCTTATGTGAAGTACTTATTGTGTTTTATGTTCATTGTATGCACCTATATACCAAAGGTAGGTGTAAACCTACTTGGCAATAAATACCTTCGATTCTGATTGAAGAGGTTATATTGAAAAGATTCAAGGGAACCTTTAGGATCTTAAATGCTCTACGTGTTAATGATGAGTCCAAAACTGATTCTTTAAAAATGTTCTCATAGTAAATAAGAAAATTACATTTGCCCTTTAGGATGTTGATGTTTTCTTTAAGAGGTTCTAGTTCCAGGCTGTCCAGCCACTGAAGCAGCTTTAGGATAGTTTAGGAGGCTCTGAAGGACACTGAGGTTTTAGAAGTCCCTTCACAGGTTGTAGTGGTCTCTAAAGAAGTGTTCTGATAGGCTTCATAGTGATATGTTAGGAGGTTTATTCCAAACATTTTGCAATCACAAGAATATATGACAAACTGACGCGGGAGACAAACTAAGTTTCTTTTCATTCGTAACGATCTGTAAAGAAGTTGGGAATAAAACAAGTTGCTGTTCTGGATCTCAGCCGTTCAGACCAGTTGAGTCCTCCTTACCCTCTGATAAGATTAAATACTGTGGTAATTAAAAGTCCATTCGTGTCCTTGGCTACCCTCCAACATGGCGGCAGGAATATGTGGGCCAGCAGGCGCCAAGTGACACGTGTGAGTTTGATTTGTCTATTAATAGAAAAGCAGCTTGTAGTGGCCTCAGGTGAGAAACTAGGGCCTTTGTACAAACTGATCTGCTGAATAGAAAAAAATCATTCTTTCCTTAGAGTCAAACTGTATTGATTTAATATTATACGCGAGGGAATTAATAATTGTTTCGACTTGGACGACTCTGCATTGGTCCAGAGACAGAGCGTTGTCCCGCCGCTGAATAACCAGCGCTGCTTCCGGATCAGGAAGCTCGTGGGGTTATCGGTTTGCGTGAGCGACGAAGACGAACATCAGAGGAGCAGAATCTCTTGTTGCCCAGCGGAGTAATGCTCCTCCATGCTGCTAGGGGGAGCCACACTGATACAGTAAAGACTAAAATGCAGCTCACAAGTCTAAACTGATGAAGTCAAATCAATGTGGAGATCACTGACCACTGTTATAAACTGACTGTTGGAGTCAGATTTTTTATTAAAAAGCTTATTTTGCAAATGACACACTTGTACAGTCACAGTCTCAAACACTGATTAAAGCACAAAGCATGAGGCTAGTGAAGATGCACAGCTCTAGTCACAGGGATGACAAATAAATCATGTATAGCTATCAAATTCTTTGAATTGATAATTGTTTTATAATCGAATCCCAGACCTCTGAATAGGAATCTAATCTAGAGGAGCCTGGAGAGTTCCACCCCTAACATTCACATACACTGGTCATGTGATGTAAACAGGAAGTAGATGTCTCCTCTGCCTTTGGTTGCTTAGTAACAGAAACTCCTCTGAAGGAGGAACAGTGATGTGAAGAGTCAGAGCAGGGATTTCTTTTCTCTGAGCAAAGTGTTAGCGACGCTTTGTGTTCACCGCTGGTCGTCGAGTCATGTGACTGACGAGAACCAATCAGGAAGAGAACGTGTCTGAATATTGAGATGAGGAAACGACAGGAGTCCGACTGTCACATCAGATCTGTGGTTCGGTTTTGCACTGTTTGAGTTTTATAATGTGTTTGAATCATAGGTTTGTGATATGGTTAGTTTGTTGGTATTTATAATGCACATGAATTTGCAGCTGGAGGTATGAGCTCGACTGAGTGACGACAATTCTATCGAGTTGACATCGGCCCTGAAACAAAAATGGCAGAACATAGATAAAGAGTTTTGTAAATGGGACAGATTTCAGACGCTGCTGAGGCGTTCAGGGACCCGCTGGTTAATCACCACATCCTCACGTCAGTTCTGAGTGGGAGGTTTGGACTGTGGAGCTGCAACACTTCATAGATCAACAGAAAATGAACCTGCAAATGTTGGGATCATGTATGAATTGTTTCGGTGTTTCTGAATCCTGTTATTTGTAACTGAGCTTAACGTTCTGATTTCCCTGGATGAAGTCTGGTTATAGAAGCAGCGTCAGACACAGCGTCCGACAGGTGGAGGCTGTTATCAGACGTTGAACTCTGTCCTCAGTTTACAGCCGGAATCAAAGTCGCCACCGACGAGCCGCAGCACCAAGAAGTCTTCATATAGATCACATGACCACCAGAAAAGCAAACGCTCCTGAACCAGCGTCACTCTGCAGCTCACACACACACTGATCAGCCCAGTTAGCCCTACTTTCCTGGACTCTGCTAATAGGATTCCCCCAACACTCACTGCTCCCTCTCCCCCCCCCCCCCCCCTCCCAACATGCACTGCTCAATCCACTCAATCCACTCACTCACTCACTCACTCACTCACTCACACACACACTCATGAAACCAACACAAGTCCAAACAGACACACACACACTGTAACCTTACCTGTGTGTCCTGGAGTCCTCGCCGCTGCAGCAACGTCCCCTGAGTTGCCGTGGTAACCTCCTTTTCCTTCCTCCCTATTTCGTCCCGTCACTCTCTCTCTCTGTTGAGAGTAACCTCGTTTTATCCTCCCTCGCCCTCTTCGCTCTCTCTCTGATGAACACTTGTTGTCTGCAGCAGAACCGGCTCATTGTGGATTTACCGACTCTGCTTGGCTTCTCCTCCTCCTCCTCCTCCGGCTCCTCCGGCTCCTCCTCTTCCTCCTCCTCCTCCTCCCTCCTCCACTTCCGATCTCTATCAATCAGCTGATGTCCGCACCCCCTTCTTCCGGGCACTCTGCCAGCCAATCCCTAGCTCCGTGGCCTGCAGACCTGAGCTCCATCAGCCAATGAGGAGCAGCTCTAACAGATGGCAGCACACAGCTTAGAGGGGTATGTCAGGAGCTGGGGGGTCAAGGGTCAGCTGACCTGCTCGGACTGGGAGCTGCTTTAAAACAACAACATGCAAAGCTACATCAGAGACACTGATTATTCATCCTGAACTCTGCTGACCCCGCCCCCTGCAGTGATGTCACAGTGACCTGTAGTGAGGCGGGGCCAGACATTGTGACTTCAGCATGACGTGAACCTAAAAGGACCAATCACAACTCTATTTTTCAGCTTCATATGAACTTAATGTTCCAGATTAACTGTTTAACTGACAGTAGGAATTAACACATTTAAAAAAAATAGAATCTGTTAACGACGTCACGTCACCTTCTCAGTTGACGTTTATCTTTCTGTAATTTAAAGGTAACAACATGTTGAAGTTCCAACACATTCAGTGATATTTTTCATGAATAACTAATTATTGTTTAATAGTCATTTGTGATAAATAAATGAAATGTGTGGTCTTACCCGTCTCAGAGCAGCTTCTTCCACTGACGTCTCTGGATGTTTCACTTCCTCCTTCACCTCAGTTCATTGGATTTGAAGCAGTTCAGATAAATTCAGCCGGTGAACGTCACACGGAGCGTCCTCGCGGTGACGGCTCAGTCCTGATCGCTCGTTCCAGGTTGATCAAATACCCACGACTTATAAACCTTGTTTTCTCCGATCACTCTTTTCTCAGGTGACTTAATTATTAACAATTACAAGCTGACAGTCTGCATCAGACTGAGCTTGTGTTGCGATCGTCTGAAACAATCTGAGTCATATTTTCATTGCAGAGTTGAGAAAAATGACAATGTAATTTTTCATGAGGCGTCACGTGGTGCCGTGGTTAGCACTGTCTCTTCAGAGGAGACGGATCTTGGGGTTGGACCTGTGTGTGTGTGGTTGTTAGGTGAACTGGAGACTCTAAATGACTGAGTGTGAATGGTTGTTTGTCTCTGTGACTTGCTCGTGACCTCTCCAGTGTGAACACACCTCTATCCCATGTCACCTGGGATTGGCTCCAGCTCCCCCTGACCCGAGATGATCAATAAACTCTGAACATCCTGCAGGAGGCGCTGTGTGAGACTGTGAACCATGACACACAGCTTGAATCAGGATCCAGTCGAGACAACACAAGTCGACTGAAGCTTCAGACAAACTGGGAGTGTGTGTGTGTGTGTATGTGTGTGGGTGTGTGTGTGCAGTGTTGCACTACCTCAGGTTGTGGAGTTGGACTCAGACAGGAGGGCTGACGACAGGAAGTCTGAAACAAGAGAAGATCAGATCAGTTTCATTTTTCTTCTTTTTCTATTATTGTCAATAAAAAACCTGACCGTCTAACTCTGTGTGTGTGTGTGTGTGTGTGTGTGTGTGTGTGTCAGTAAATAGTTTGTTATTTTAAAGAACAAACTATTTTGTTAATTGAAAATGATCAGTGTCTGTAAATAAAGACGACGACTCGTCTCCACTTCCTCCAGAAATGAAGCTAAAATATCTCAGAAACAAACGCTGCCATCTTGTGGTGATGATGTAATTTGCAGTCAGAGCCTGTGCTGTTGGGATCGTGGGGTGGAGCCATGGTAACGAGGTCCCGCCCACACACCCACCTGACAAATCATGATTCAGTCTCAGTTGTCAATCATGACGCCTGTTCTTATACCAAATAAATAATTCTAACCAGACTTTGAATCAGTGATAAGAACGATCTGAAATGACAGAAACCATCTTTAAACATTTATTTAACGTCTACTTTGTTTAGTTGGTCCATGTCCCATCTGCTAACATGGAGGACGTGTATGACCGGTACTGCAGCCAGCCACCAGGGGGGTCATGTTATTTTGATAATGGATCACATCACGTGCTCCGGAGATTCTCACGTTATTTGTGATTTTAAAGGATTAAATGTTTATTATAAAAAGTTGTGATCTGATTGATAACAACAGTTAAAAGAAGCATCACTGAACCAAATTAATTCATTTGTCTTTCTCTGTTGGAAGCTGTTGATTTACCTTCACCTCCCTGATCCTTCACCTCCCCGATCCTTCACCTCCCCGATCCTTCACCTCCCCGATCCTTCACCTCCCCGGTCCTTCACCTCCCCGGTCCTTCACCTCCCCGGTCCTTCACCTCCCCGGTCCTTCACCTCCCCGGTCCTTCACCTCCCCGGTCCTTCACCTCCCCGATCCTTCACCTCCCCGATCCTTCACCTCCCCGATCCTTCACCTCCCCGATCCTTCACCTCCCGGTCCTTCACCTCCCCGATCCTTCACCTCCCCGGTCCTTCACCTCCCGGTCCTTCACCTCCCCGGTCCTTCACCTCCCGGTCCTTCACCTCCCGGTCCTTCACCTCCCCGATCCTTCACCTCCCCGATCCTTCACCTCCCCGGTCCTTCACCTCCCGGTCCTTCACCTCCCCGGTCCTTCACCTCCCCGGTCCTTCACCTCCCGGTCCTTCACCTCCCCGGTCCTTCACCTCCCCGGTCCTTCACCTCCCCGATCCTTCACCTCCCCGGTCCTTCACCTCCCCGATCCTTCACCTCCCCGGTCCTTCACCTCCCCGGTCCATCACCTCCCCGATCCTTCACCTCCCCGATCCTTCACCTCCCCGGTCCTTCACCTCCCCGATCCTTCACCTCCCCGGTCCTTCACCTCCCCGATCCTTCACCTCCCCGGTCCTTCACCTCCCCGATCCTTCACCTCCCGGTCCTTCACCTCCCCGGTCCTTCACCTCCCGATCCTTCACCTCCCCGGTCCTTCACCTCCCCGATCCTTCACCTCCCCGGTCCTTCACCTCCCCGATCCTTCACCTCCCCGGTCCTTCACCTCCCCGATCCTTCACCTCCCCGGTCCTTCACCTCCCCGATCCTTCACCTCCCCGGTCCTTCACCTCCCCGGTCCTTCACCTCCCCGATCCTTCACCTCCCCGGTCCTTCACCTCCCTGATCCTTCACCTCCCTGGTCCTTCACATCCCTGATCCTTCACCTCCCTGATCCTTCACCTCCCTGATCCTTCACCTCCCTGATCCTTCACCTCCCTGATCCTTCACCTCCCTGATCCTTCACCTCCCTGGTCCTTCACCTCCCTGATCCTTCACCTCCCTGGTCCTTCACCTCCCTGATCCTTCACTCCCATTCAATCTGGACTTTCATCCACAAACAACCGAGAAACACCCGCTCCCCTCCTCAACACCCAGAAGTCCTTTCACAAGTCCGACAGTTTAACGTTTCTCTTCGTTTTTATCCAAGCAAAACATCCATTTACCTTATTTCAAAGCTTTTAATAAATCACAATGTGACACTTTACAGTTCGGCTGGTGTATAATCCACCAAACAGCAGCTCTCTTTTTCAAATGTCGACTTTTCCAGAAACCTGTGGTTGGTGCTGGTCCCGCTCAGCGGGGTGGACCACTGTTAAGAACCGAGCACCGTCAACGGAGGAGCGCGGTGAAAGTAGAGGATTTACCCACAGAAACGTCTGATTACTGGAGAACCGAAGCCGCCGAATGAACCAGGAGACTGGACCGGATCCGAATGAACCTTCAGATACATTCCGCTCTTTGTCTGCGGTGGTTGATATCAAGAGGAATGTTAAATCCAGGTTTTATCAATGGGATTTCGCGGACCCTTCACTTACCTTCCAGAGGATGGGACGAAGCGGGACTTGCAGCTTTTACTGACCCGCGAAACCGTGAGAAGAACCGGGATGGACTCGCTGAACCGGGCCGGTCACCAAGCGGCCAGATGTAACGCAGAGTAACGGTAACGGGGAGTGACGTTACATGCCGGTGAAGAAGAGCAGCTTCTCTCTTCCTGTTTCTCTTCTTCTTCTCTCTCTTCTTCCTGCTTTTCTTCTTCTTCTCTTGTTTTTTACGCGGTTTCTTGACATTAGTTTACGTTCTCCACGGTGACTGCGACTTCCGCATCGTTCCGGTGACGTCACGACGACGTAGGGAAACGTCAGAGCGGAGACACCAGAATGAATACACACACACACACAGGCACAGACACACACACACAGGCACAGACACACACACACACACACACACAGGCACACACACACACACACAGACACCCACACACACAGACACACACACACACACAGGCACAGACACAGACACAGACACCCACACACACCACACACACACACACAGGCACACACACACACACACAGGCACAGACACAGACACAGACACCCACACACACACACACACACACACACAGGCACAGACACAGACACAGACACCCACACACACACACACAGGCACACACACAGGCACAGACACCCCCACACACACAGGCACACACACACACACACACACACAGACACACACACGCACAGACACACACACACAGGCCAGACACGCACAGACACACAAAGAGAAACCCAAACACATACATCAGTGTGAAGAGTACATTGTGAGCAGGTTCCTCTGGTTCCTCTGGTTCCTCTGGTTCCTCCTGCAGTGACACAGACTCACCACTGGACCGTTGAGGGACCGTCTCCTGGTCTGATGCAGATTCTGATTCTGTCCTGATCCTCACGTGACTCTGAACTTGTCTTTGCTGCTGTGGTTTCTGAAGTATTAGGGTTCATATGATCTATAGAGTTTCATTGATAGGTGGACGTGCCTGGTGTCATCAGTCCAGCCTGCAGGTGGCGCTGTGTGTCCATCGTGCTGTGAATGTCAGTCTGTTGTTGATTATGTTCAGAGACTTCCTAATGATCCAGGTCACATGACAGTGACCTCATCGGGCTCCAGAATCCAGGAGAACCTCTGTAAACAATGTTGTGATGACATCATAAAGTTTAGAACATCTGGAATCATTGAGTCCAAGAGGTGATCACACATCACCATGACAACGACATTTAACATGTGATTCCATAGGAAGGTTTTTATTTGTCACAAGTTGTTATTTTACTTATAATCAGTTTTTGTTTTTTTTAATGTTTTTTGACAGAAATTAGACATAAAACATCTGTGAGACGTGCTGCGTTCAGGAGCCCACAGAGAAGAGGAAATTCCAGTTTTGACAGAGGTGAAGAAGCAGATCAGTTCTTCAGGTATCACACACACACACACACACACACACACACACACACACACACACACACACACACACACACACACACACACACACACTGTAAACAGCACAGATTTATCCTGACAATTAAAGTCTCTGCAGCCGACGTCTGTTAAAAGTCATAAAACGAAAATAAACGGAAACAATTCAAAGAACAAAATATAAATTAATGAAAAATGTAAATAAGCTAAAAAAAACAGACAAATGTTAAGAAATAAAACACATTTCTTTCTGTGATTCATCTTCATGACGAATTTGTATTTTTATTTAAAATGGATTTAAACAAATTTTTAAGGGATTTCTTGAATTATTTTAGTCTTTTCAAAAACCTGTTCGATTGATTATTTTATTTTTTTGAACGATGGTCGTTTCCTCCGCAAGTGAAACAACAGAGTCTGTGAACCAATCAGGCGCAGTCTGCACAGTGAAGTCCACCTGCGCACAGACCTGGACCAGGCCAGACCAGACCAGGGCCAAGACCAAGACCAGGACCAAGACCAAGACCAAGACCAAGACCAGGACCAGGACCAAGACCAGAATCAGGACCAAATCGGACTAGGACCAAACAAGACCAGGACCAGGACCACATGCTGCCCAATGTCAGATTTCCTTTCTTGCCCATCACTCATTGGCTACGGGTGGCTCCTCCTCTTCCATTGGCTGGCTGCCAAAGCCGCTGTCGACGGTGGCGTCTGATTGGACAGAAAACACAAACATTGAGAGCAGTTCATACGTGAATCTAACGACACGAGACTCTGACTCTTGTGTTTGTCTTCACCTGTGTTGTGTTTGTCGTCTCTCAGCTCGGAGCTTCTCAGCAGCTGGACTCCGTCGGACAAACCGAGCGACTGAAGGGCGTCGACGAGGCCGTCGAGTGGACCGCCCCCCAACTGCACACAAACACACAACGTCAGGACCAATCTGAACAATCACGTCCGTCTGCAGGACGTCGTCTCTCAAAACTGAAACAACCTTGTGTGGTTCAGACGTTTCAGTGTGGTCTGAACCACACGGTTCCTCTGACCACAGCTGGAGACGAGTGCTCGGGTCCCAGGCGCTCTCATAGCAATGCTCCGAATATTACAAGCAAAACATATTGAATAAAATAATATAAAATAGAATATCAAAAATTTAAATAGAAATAAATATATAATATTACACCTAAAGAAAAAAACAATAGTGCAATTATGTGCAATAGTGCAAATATGCTAAGGTGCAGAGTTAGAGGAATTATGGCAGATGGGAGGAGTTTAAAAGTCTTGTGGCCTCGGGGATGAAACTGTCTCTGGGCCTGGTGGTGCTGGCCCGGATGCTGCGGTACCGCCGGCCAGACGGCAGCAGGCAGAACAGTTTATGGTTCGGGTGATAGAGGTCTTTGATGATCCGGTTGGTGGTCTTCCTCCCCCGCTGGGTGTAGAGGTCCTCCATGGAGGCAGCTCCGTCCTGGTGATGTGCTGGGCAGACTGCACCCCCCTCTGCAAAGCCTTACGGTTCAGGGCGGTGCAGCTGCCGTACCAGGCGGTGATGCAGCCAGTCAGGATGCTCTCTATGGTGCACCTGTATCCTGGAGTCCATGTTGAGCCTCCGCAGCCTGCGGAGGAAGAAGAGCCGCTGTCTGGCCGTCTTCCTGATGGAGTCTGTGTGGTGGGTCCAGGTCAGGTCATCACTGATGTGGACCCCGAGGAACCTGAAGCTGCTGACTCGCTCCACCGTAGTCCCGTTGATGGAGAGGGGGGGTGTTCTACTCCTTGTCTCTTCCTGTAGTCCACGATCAGCTCCTTTGGATGGAGGTTGTTGTCCTGGCACCAAGATGTCAGGGCTCTGACCTCCTCTCTGTAGGCCTTCTCATCGTCGCCGGTGATCAGGCCTATGACGGTCGTGTCATCAGCAACTTGACGATGGTGTTGGAGCTGTGTGTGGCCACGCAGTATGCGTGAACAGGGAGGACAGGAGAGGACTGAGCACGCAGCCCTGGGGGGCACCGGTGTTTAGAGTCAGGGTGGAGGATGTGGTGCTGCCTATCCGCACCGCCTGTGGTCTGCCCGTCAGGAAGTTCAGGATCCACTCACGGAGGGCGATGTTGAGCCCCAGGTCTCTGAGCTTGGTGACGAGCTTCAGGGGCACGATGGTGTTGAATGCTGAACTGTAGTCAATGAACAGCATTCTCACATGTGTCCCTCTGGTCCAGGTGGGAGAGGGCAGTGTGAAGGGTGAGGGAGATGGCATCTGCAGTCGACCTATTTGGCCTGTAGGCAAACTGAAGAGGGTCCAGAGAGTCCGGGAGGGAGGAGGTGATGAAGGGTTTCACTAGCTGCTCAAAGCACTTCATGATGGTGGAGGTGAGTGCTACTGGGCGGTAGTCATTCAGGCAGAGGGGTTTAGTTTTCTTGGGAACCGGGACAATGATGGTCTCCTTGAGACATGCGGGGACTACAGACTGGAGCAGTGACAGGTTGAAGATGACAGTGAACACATCTGCCAGCTGATCTGCACACACCTTGAGAGCTCGGCCCGGGATGCCATCAGGTCCAGGTGCCTTGCGTGTGTTGATCCGGTTAAAGGATCTCCATACGTCTGCCCTGGATATAACAGGGGGGCAGCGGTCCTCCTGGGCCTCTTGGATCTCCTCAGCCGGGGAGTTGCTCTCAAAGCATAGAAGGTGTTCAGATCCTCTGGGAGAGATGCAGACACTACATCAGCACTGCTGGTCTTTGCTTTGTAGTCTGAGATGGTTTTGAGTCCAGCCCACATGTTCCTTGTGTTGGAGCCCTGGTAGTGAGACTCCACCTTGTCCCTGTAAGTCTCTTGGCACTGCTAATAGAAGAGACTTTAGAAGACACCAGAGGATTTCCCTTTGGACTCTTGGTCTCTGTTACAACTAAGAAGTTCTGGGAACATTGGGAAATAATTCCCAGGTTTCAGGTAAACAAAACAACAATTTAAAAAAAGAAATGACTTGTGCAAGAACTACATGTACATTTATTAACCATGGTTTTTTGTGTGATCTTGCAAAACAGGTAAACAGAATGTGATTTCCTTGACAACCGTTGGTCCATTGAACTCTGTGAGTGTCTCACTGAGCACCAGAGAAAGTGCAGTGGAGACTGAAGGAGTTTGTTTAAAGATCCACAGACAAATATGCTTTGAGTCAAGATCGACTGGAGATCAGAGTTTTTTCTTATAACATTTTTTTATTGACAATATTTTCTGGTTGCATCAGACAAGTGTGGACGGAAGCTCCAGCACTTGGAGGAAGCAGACACAGGAGAACACGGAGCCTCACAAGCAGGAGAAGCTGCTGGTTGAGCTTCTTCCCTCCCATTGGTCGGCAGTGGCCTCGGAGCTGAGGTGCTGCCCCCTGTGGTTGTGGCTGATTCCCGAGGGTGAGGGTAACACCCTGTGTGTGTAGATACGTCTCTGAGCTTCCTCGGGTCCTGGTTGGACCGTTGTCTAACCGGGGTGATGTCCTGTCCTGTCCTCCGGTGTGTCTTTGTATCCTGTGTCTCCTGAGCTCCCGTCCTGATCTCCTGTGGAAGCCTCCTGGGTTTTCTCCCGTGTGCTTTTGTTTCTTCACTTTTACCTTTTGAGATTCTGGCGTTTGTTATTTTTTCTGTTAAAGACTTTTCATTAAAAGGACTCTTTGGTTTAAACTGTGCGTCTGGGTCCAACTGCCTCACCATCGCTGACACTCCCTTTGTATTGATTGTGTGGTCAGTTCACACCAGGCTCTCCTGGAGGAACATGCAGCCCCACAGAGAGAAGCTGGTTAGTCAGTTCCAGAGCAACACCTGTGTCAAAGATCTCCACAGGAACTTGCGGAATCGTTTGAAGAGAGATTTCTTCTTTGGTTTACTCTTCATCTCCATCACCCTATTCTCCAACATCTGAATCACTTTCGCCAGGTGATCACTACATATCTTCTCCGCCTCTTCCTCTTCCTCTTCGTCAGAGGAGCTGCAGGACTCGGAGAGCTCAAGGTTTTCCTGATTCCATAGGCTCCACTCTGCCTTCAGGTCTTCACTACATATCTTCTCCACCTCTTCCTCTTCGTCAGAGGAGCTGCAGGACTCGGAGAGCTCAAGGTTTTCAGCCTGGGCCAGTGCAGATGGGACTTTGGAGATCTCCTCTTCCTCTTCGTCAGAGGAGCCGCAGGACTCGGAGAGCTCAAGGTTTTCAGCCTGGGCCAGTGCAGATGGGACTTTGGAGATCTCCTCTTCCTCTTCGTCAGAGGAGCTGCAGGACTCGGAGAGCTCAAGGTTTTCAGCCTGGGCCAGTGCAGATGGGACGGACCTTTCGGAGACTCAATCAGCTCATTCCTGCTCGTGCATGAGGAGACCCCCCTTGCAGAGGACTCAGGATCGAGAGCTCAAGGTTTTCAGCCTGGGCCAGTGCAGATGGGACTTTGGAGATCTCCTCTTCCTCTTCGTCAGGGCGTGTCTCCAACCCCTCTGTCTTTTTATTCTTTGTTGTAAAGATCTCCGCAGGAACTTGCGGAATCGTTTGAAGAGAGATTTCTTCTTTGGTTTATTCTCAATCTCCATCAGCTGATTCTTCATCGTCTGAATCAGTTTCGCCGGGTCATCACTACATTTCTTCCCCATCTTCCTCTTCGTCAGCGGAGCTGCAGGACTCGAGGAGCTCAAGGTTTCCCTGATTCCACAGGCTCCTCTCTGCCTCCAGGTCTTCCTGGGACTTGGTAGGTTCTTCTGTTAGGCTGGAGGTTTCCTGCAGGTGTTCCTGCAGATGTTGGGACGTGTCACGCTCCCACTGGCTTTGTGATTTCTCGATGTGGTTTTCAGCCTGGGCCAGTGCAGATCGGACTTTGGAGATCTCCTCTTCCTGTTTGGCAAGGCGTGTCTCCAGCCCCTCTGTCTTTTTATACTCAGCAATGAGACTCTGCTCTAGCTGATCACATTTGTGAGCAGTAGCTCTTTGGCTCGATTCAGCTGCAAACAACAAAGCAGCAACGCGCTCGATCTCCCTTTTCTCTGCAATCGACTCTGACTGCAGTTGTTGTAGTTGGTACAACAAGTCACAGTTTGCATTTAGCAGAACATCTATGTTCTGCTCCTTCTCGCCTATGATGCGATGGAGCTCCAGCTCAGGCGTCCCAAGCAAGGCCGGTTCACTCGTGGGATTACCAGTGTTGGGTTCATCAGCTGTTTTGGTGGAAATCTCTTCAAGAGAAATCTTCTTCTGATATTTGTTCATTGTCTCTTCCGTTTGATCACCGGGCTCTGGAATCTTTCTCTTGTGGATAGGAATGTGGGAGTTCCTTTGGATTGAACTCTTTCACTGAGGTTTCTGCTGCTGCTGCTTCTCTGCTGAGCTTTCTATTCTCACTGGTCATTCGTCTGCTTCTGTGTTTGCTGTACCAGGTTCTATGTGTGCTGTAGACACAGGGAGCCGCTCTTCAATCTCATTGATTAAAGGTCAAAGCCACAGGAAGTTAAAGTTACTGGGCCTTTGACCAAAGGCAGTTCATGTGAACTAAGGTCAAAGGCACAGTAACTATAAAAAAAACTGAGATATTTTGATGATCTAAGTATTCAAATCAAATTTGTATTTGTATAACCCATATTCACAAATCACAATTTGTCTAATAGGTCAATTGGTCACATAGGTCTTAGGACAGAGGACGTCCC
Source organism: Reinhardtius hippoglossoides (assembly GCA_006182925.3). NCBI lineage: Eukaryota > Metazoa > Chordata > Actinopteri > Pleuronectiformes > Pleuronectidae > Reinhardtius > Reinhardtius hippoglossoides. The sequence continues at coordinate 24,596,741 of CM031681.1, read as the reverse complement.
ACCTTGTTAAGACAAGGTGGGACGTCCTCTGTCTTTAACCCTCAACAAGAGTGAAACTCCTCGGGGGGGAATCAAGTGTAGGAACCTCTGAGGAGCCACATGTGAGGATCCTTCTCCCAGGACGGACACAAGCACAATAGACGCTGCGTCTTACTGAGAAAGAACATCAGCAAAATTGTAAAAAATAGTAAAAACATTATTTACAACATTGAATAGAAGAAACAGTTTGTAATGTGTGTCAAAGATTAAAGTATTTGTACATGATCAAAAGTCTGAGATCATTCGAGCAGCAATGACGCAATCCCTTTAGTCTAGATACCAGCGGTGGCGTCATGAGGTCGTCGGGAACCAATGGAATGAGTTGTAATGGGAAATATTGTAAAACCGGTAAATTCATACAAAAGTCATGAATGTTGCACTTCTGTATTGCATTTAATATGACATCGTGATATAGATCTTCAGCACCAACAACTATGACTGACTTATATTTTCCAAGAGATTCAAGATTCAAGAGTTTATTGTCATATGCACAACGATAACATTAAGCAGTCGCTTGCAATGAAATGCTTGGGTCTCAGGCTCTCTTCTAACAATGCTCAATCAAATTTAAAATAAAATATACATATCTAAAATATATATATATACACCTAAAGAAAAAAAAAAAAAAATAGTGCAAGTGTGTGCAATAGTGCAAATATGCTAAGGTGCAGAGTTATGACTGATTGGAGGAGTTTAAAAGTCTTTGGCCTCGGGGATGAAACTGTCTCTGGCCTGGTGGTGCGGCCCGGATGCTGCGGTACCGTCGGCCAGACGGCAGCAGGCAGAACAGTTTATGGTTGGGTGATAGAGGTCTTTAATGATCCGGTTGTTCTTCCTGCACCGCTGGGTGTAGAGGTCCTCCATGGATGGCAGCTCCGTCCTGGTGATGTGCTGGGCAGACTGCACCACCCCTCTGTAAAGCCTTCGGTTAGGGCGGTGCAGCTGCCGTACCAGGCGGTGATGCAGCCAGTCAGGATGCTCTCTATGGTGCACCTGTATCCTGGAGTCCATGTTGAGCCTCCGCAGCCTGCGGAGGAAGAAGAGCCGCTGTCTGGCCGTCTTCCTGATGGAGTCTGTGTGGTGGGTCCAGGTCAGGTCATCACTGATGTGGACCCCGAGGAACCTGAAGCTGCTGACTCGCTCCACCGTAGTCCCGTTGATGGAGAGGGGGGGTGTTCTACTCCTTTTCTCTTCCTGTAGTCCACGATAAGCTCCTTTTTTGGATTTGGGTGAGGTTGTTGTCCTGGCACCAAGATGTCAGGGCTCTGACCTCCTCTCTGTAGGCCTTCTCATCGGCGCCGGTGATCAGGCCTATGACGGTCGTGTCATCAGCAGACTTGACGATGGTGTTGGAGCTGTGTGTGGCCACGCAGTGATGCGTGAACAGGGAGGACAGGAGAGGACTGAGCACGCAGCCCTGGGGGGCACCGGTGTTGAGAGTCAGGGTGGAGGATGTGGTGCTGCCTATCCGCACCGCCTGTGGTCTGCCCGTCAGGAAGTTCAGGATCCACTCACGGAGGGCGATGTTGAGCCCAAGGTCTCTGAGCTTGGTGACGAGCTTCAGGGGCACGATGGTGTTGAATGCTGAACTGTAGTCAATGAACAGCATTCTCACATGTGTCCCTCTGGTCCAGGTGGGAGAGGGCAGTGTGACGGGTGAGGGAGATGGCATCTGCAGTCGACCTATTTGGCCTGTAGGCAAACTGAAGAGGGTCCAGAGAGTCAGGGAGGGAGGAGGTGATGAAGGGTTTCACTAGCCGCTCAAAGCACTTCATGATGGTGGAGGTGAGTGCTACTGGGCGGTAGTCGTTCAGGCAGAGGGGTTTAGTTTTCTTGGGAACCGGGACAATGATGGTCTCCTTGAGACATGCGGGGACTACAGACTGGAGCAGTGACAGGTTGAAGATGACAGTGAACACATCTGCCAGCTGATCTGCACACACCTTGAGAGCTCGGCCAGGAATGCCATCAGGTCCAGGTGCCTTGCGTGTGTTGATCCGGTTAAGAGATCTCCATACGTCTGCCCTGGATATAACAGGGGGGCAGCGGTCCTCCTGGGCCTCTTGGATCTCCTGGGCCTCTTGGATCTCCTCAGCCGGGGAGTTGCTCTCAAAGCATAGAAGGTGTTCAGATCCTCTGGGAGAGATGCAGACACTACATCCGCACTGCTGGTCTTTGCTTTGTAGTCTGAGATGGTTTTGAGTCCAGCCCACATGTTCCTTGTGTTGGAGCCCTGGTAGTGAGACTCCACCTTGTCCCTGTAAAGTCTCTTGGCACTGCTAATAGCACTCCGGAGCGCGTACCTGGACTTCCTGTACTCCTCCAGATCACCTGAGATGTAGGCATCAGTCCGTGCTTTGAGTTTTACATGGACGTCACCATTAATCCAGGGCTTCTGGTTTGGTTCGTACAGTAATCCTGGGTACGACGTCATCGATGCATTTGCTGATGTAGCAGATGACCGCGTCCGTGTACGTGTTGATGTTGTCATCCTGGAACACGCACCACTCCGTCGTGCTGAAGCAGTCCCGTAGAGCCGAGTCTGATTGGTCGGTCCACCGCTGAATGGTCCGAGTCACCGGTCTGTCACGTTTCAGTTTCTGCCTATAGGAAGGCAGCAGCAGAACTGAGACGTGATCCGATTTGCCGAATGGGGGGCGGGGGAGGGCCTTATACGCATCCCGGAAGGGAGTGTAAACATGGTCGAGCGTGTTCGCTCCGCGCTAGGACAGCTGATGTGTTGATGGTATCGTCGGCAGGACTTTCCTCATCTTGGCGTTGTTAAAATCACCGGCCACAATAAACGCAGCCTCGGGCCGTGATGTCTCTGTCCTGTCGATAACCGCATGCAGCTCGTCCAGGGCCTGATTAGTGTCGGCATGTGGCGGAATGTACACCGCTGTTATACGACCGATGTAAACTCCCTCGGGATGTAATAAGGCCGGCATCTGATCATGAGGTGCTCCAGGTCCGGAGAACAGCCCGAACTAATAATCTCACACCATGGCATTTGACAATAAACTCTTGAATCTTGAATCTTGAACGTTTATCTGACCTTTAACCTTGATGAACAAACATGGTTACCTTGTAGTGCTGCAGCAGGTGGTGGCACGGTGTCACACTGTCCTGGTACAGGTGCGTCAGCGTCATCATCCCCAGCTTCTCCGCCAGCTTCCTCCAGGGAACATCTCCAACACTCAGCACCTCCACCAGCCGGGACAGCGTGTCCTCGTCCAGCCCCGAACAGTCCCGCTCTGCAGGGACACGTTCAGGAAAGCAAAATCATTTATTCACAAACACAGACGGTTTTAAATGTTCCAGCTGTAAGAATAATATTTCAGTTTGTCTGAGTCAGTGAAAGCCTCGCAGCAGCTGACCTCTGACCTTCACACTCGTGTGACGAACCTTCGCTGCTGCTTGATTTGATCCTCTTGCTGCCATGACGACCGGACTTTGGACTCTGTCTGGACGTTAACAGGTTCCTCACCTGAGGAGACAAGGAGACGAGGTGACGAGGTGACGAGGTGACGAGGTGACAAGCTTTTCCAGAATCTTTGACAAAAAAACAGATTCATTTCTAATTTTATACAAGAAGAAGAAGAAGAAAGAAGAAGAAGAAGAAGAAGAAGAAGAGCTCGTTACCCTTTGACATTTAGCGAGGTCTATGGGGGTGTGTCCTGCTGGTCTCTTGCGAGGGTTGATTGGCTGAGAGGCGACGGCCTCCTGTTCTGTGATTGGTGCATCTTCGTCTTTGTCTTCTTCTTCTGACGAGTAGTTGAAAAAGAGCGGCTCGTCGTTCTCCATGTTCTTATCAGCTCCTGAAAAACAGTCGTGGTTAAATCACCGTTTGTTTGTCATCTGCAGTCGGTGTTTTCAGTCAGCGAGCGGCGTCTGACCTGCTGCGATGAGCATGGAGCAGAGCGTTGGCGAGCCCAGACCGGCCGCCAGGTGGAGCGGCGTGTTTCCTCCAAACGTGCAGGCGTTAACGTCGGCCTTCAGCTGGAAGAGAGAGAGAGCGAGTGACTCCTCGGACCTCAGTCCGACCAGCAGGGGGCGTCCTATAGGCTGTATTTATACAACAGTCCCTCCTGGAAGTAGTCATGACAACAGCTCATGGTAATTCAACCAATCCCTGCGAACTCTGAGTGACATCACAGTTTGATCTAATCACTGCAACTTTTCCACAAATGTGACATCACTGACAAAGGTAAACATGGACGTGTGACTTTACCTCCGTGATGAGCGTGCACGCCACCTTGAACAGGTTTTCTCTGACGGCCAGGTGGAGGGCGCTGTTTCCACTCTTCTGCTCGGGGGCGTTGATCTTGGCTCCTCCCTCCACCAGCTGGCGGAGGCAGCGCTCGCCGTCCCTCCTCACTGCCAGGTGAAGGGGGTGGAGACCTGACAGATAAACACGAATAAAGTTCAAATAAATATGTGAAGTTTTAGTTTTATTGTCTGTGGAGACGAGAACATTAAACTTAAGCTGATGTAAACGACCAATCACAGACCACACAGAGCTCAGACTGGACATAATCTAGATTTCTGTTATGTATCGTGTATAAACATATAAACATTACTTTTTTCATTATTATGATTATTAGTAGTAGTAATATTATTCTACACGTAATGTGTCCTGATTGGGGACAGGAACTGATCACATGATGAGTAACGACCAATAAGGATCAGTTCCTCTCACCATGGAAGTCGGCGGTGTTGACCAGGTGGGTGTGGCGTTCCCCCATGTGAGCCAGCAGGGGGCGGAGTGTGGCGCTGTCTCCGGCCAGCGCGGCCAGGTGGAGCGGGCTGCGGCCGTCTTTGTCCACCAGGCTGAGGTCCGCCCCGGCCGCAACAACAGCTCCACCACCTTCACCTGCCGCGTGATGACGGCCAGGTGGAGCGGCGTCTGCAGGGGAGGAGTCAGAGGTCAGGTGGGTCGGTTCAGGTTAGGGTTAGGAGTCAGAGGTCAGAGGGGCGGGGCTACCTGTCGGAGGTGATTGGACACGTTGAGGACGTGTTGCTGTTGGCTGCTGAGCAGAGTGTGAACGAGCTGCTGAATCACACCTGTCTGCTGGTGGATGACGGCCAGGTGCAAAGGACTGTGGGAGGAAAAGCATGTTTGAACTCCTGATGTGATGGTGATGTCATCATCCAGACAACAAAGTCACACTCACGTGTCTCCGTTGCCGTCCTGGATGCCACAGAGGTGTCTCTGGATCGCCAGGAGGATGCGGGCGTCCCCGGTGCTGCAGTACTGCAGCAGGGCGGCGGCGGTCTGTCTGGCGCTCTGAGACGCTCGGCTGTGGAGCGCCGCAGCTGGAAACACGACGCACAGCGACGGTCACGTGTGAACGAGCGAGGACACACAGAGGGTCACGTGATCAAACGTTACTGTAACTCACCAATCTGAGAGAGCTGCTGCTGGAGAGGAGAACCTGTCGTCTGTCCGTCACTCTGGTGCTGGGCAACATCTGTCTGAGGGGTGGGGCCTGACATCTGAGCCCCTCCCCCTCCAGTGAAGCCAGTGAAACCTCCGGTGAAGAAAGCTCCTCCTCCTCCTCCTCCCCCCCCCCTCCTCCTCCTCCTCCTCCGTTCATCTGCTGGTTGAACGGAAATCCTGCAGGAAGGTTCACATCGTAATAATGGAGAAATATATGTATATATACAATAATATGTATAAGATATACATATAGACATATATGTTACTTCTTTGTAGTGAGATTACTTCATGTAGTGAGATTACTTCATGGAGTGAGATTACTTCATGTAGTGAGATTACTTCATGTAGTGAGATTACTTCATGTAGTGAGATTACTTCATGTAAAACATGTGATTCTCATTAGTGCCGATGTTTGGAAATCCCCTCCAACGACTCAAAGTTTAAATTCCTCCGTCTGTTGTTCTTACCTCCTCCTCCTCCGAAACCCCCAGCTCCTCCTCCACCTCCTCGCCCTCCTCCTCTCCAGGATTCATAGTGAGGCAGCGGCTTCTGCTTCTTCCTCAATACCTCCTCTTTATCTAAGAGAAGAAGACAAGAAGGAAAGGAGAGGAGAGGAAAGAAGGAGAGAGGAAAGAGAGGAAGGAGAGGAGGAAAGAGGAGAGAAAGGAAAGAAGGGGAGAGGGAGAAAGAGAAAGAGAGGAAGAGGAGAGGAGAGGAGGAGAGGAAAGAAGGAGAGGAGAGAGAGGAAAGAAGGAGGAAAGAGGAGAGGAAAGAAGGAGAGGAGAGAGGAGAGGAAAGAAGGAGAGGAAAGAAGGAGAGGAGAGGAGAGGAGGAGAGGAAAGAAGGAGAGGAAAGAAGGAGAGGAGGAGAGGAGGAGAGGAAAGAAGGAGAGGAAAGGGAGGAAGAAGGAGAGAGAGAGGAGAGGAGCAGATGAAATGTGGCTAGCCAAACTGTTGTGTGCTCCTCGAAAGGATCTGGGGACAGAACAAGCAAGGGAGCGAGGAGGAGGAGACAAAGATGATAAATTGTCGTCTTTAGCCAAAACTTTTATTTTGTTGCTGCTCACTCAAAATGTGATCTGTGACCTTTGACCCCAAACAAACAACTTCCTGTCTCTGCTCCCCGAGTGTGGACAGATCACCTGATCCCCTGATCACCTGATCACCTGATCCCTGATCATTGATCCAGATGTCACTCACCTTGGACATGTGGGATGTAGGTGAACTGTTTGGGGTCACTGCTGTCGCCGGCCTTCTTCCTCTTCAGCTGCAGGAAGACGGTGACGGGACGCTCGATCTCTGCGCTGTGATAGGGCGGCGTCTTGAACACGATGGCGTACTGAGGAGAGGAGACGGCCGACACTCATTTTCATTCTGAAGTTTAGCTTCACTATTTATTACAGATCATTTACATTGTTTATTAGATATTATATTTTATATATTACAAATTAAATGTAATCATTGTACTGAAAGTACACGTTCATGTACTTTCACTGTCGATTGACCGATTCACTTTTACTGTGAAAATCTGAGAAACTTCATGTTTGGCAGGTGGAAAAATGTCTGACTATCAAAATAACTCACACACACTCACACACTCAGACACATACACACACACACACTCAGACACATACACACACACACACACACACACACACACACACACACACACACACACACACACACACTCACACACACACACACACACACACACACACACACACACACACACACCCACACACACACACACACACACCACACACACACACACACACACACACACACACACACACACACACCACACACACCACACACACACACACCACACACCACTCACACACCTGTTTGTGGACATCAGTGGGGGAGAAATCCCCGAACGCCTCCCATCCTCCCTCGTCGTCCTCCTCGTAGAAGCGGATCTCGATGTCGTCTGTAACGAGCAGCACAAAGCATGATGGGAAGTCACAGGATGGGGAAACGTGCGACAGGAAGTGAACACACAGCGCCGCTACCTTTCTGGACTTTGTCGCAGAGCAGGAAGATCTCGTCTCCTCCGAGCACCGAGCCGCACGTCTTATCCATACGAGAGATTTTCAGGTTGGAGGCGTTTGGCGACTCTGAAACACAAACAGACCATAGATTGATATTTATTAAATAAATACGAATAAATGAATCATTTTGAATCAGTGTGTTGACTGGAACTAAAGTGCAGCGCCCCCTGTCTGTGATGTGTGGACTCACTGCTGTCGTAGATGGGGTTGGAGACGACGGGTTTGAGCGCTCGGGTGAATCCTCCGTTACTGTCCTGCAGGTAGGCGGTGAACTTTAACCTCACGATGTTCAGGTCCATCACCTTCCCAAGATCCTTCGCATCCTTCAGACACACACTCTCCTCCACGTCTGCAACACACACACACACACACACACACACACACACACACACACACACACACACACACACACACACACACACACACACACACACACACACACACACACACACACACCTGGTGTTTTTACTTAGGTAACATTGTTCAGATGTGTGTTGTTAGCTGTCATGTTTGTGTTGTGTGTGTGTGTGTTGTTACCTGTCTGTGTGTATGTGTGTGTTGTTACCTTTCAGTGTGTGTGTGTGTTGTTACCTGTGTGTGTGTGTTGTTACCTGTCAGTGTGTGTGTGTGTGTGTGTGTGTGTGTTGTTACCTGTGTGTGTGTGTGTTGTTACCTGTCAGTGTGTGTGTGTGGTTACCCGTCAGTGTGTGTGTGTGTTGTTACCTGTGTTGTGTGTGTGTGTGTGTGTGTGTGTGTTGTTACCTGTGTGTGTGTGTGTGTGTGTTGTTACCTGTCGTGTGTGTGTGTGTTGTTACCTTCAGTGTGTGTGTGTGTGTGTGTTGTTACCTTGTGTGTGTGTGTGTGTTGTTACCTGTGTGTGTGTGTGTGTGTGTGTGTTGTGTGTGTGTGTGTGTTACCTGTCAGTGTGTGTCCTTTGTGTCTCCTCCTCTCGTCTCTCAGCCTCTTGCACAGAATCTCAACGACACCTTTCTTGGTCACGTGAAGAATTCCGAGGTTACTGAACCTACAGGAAGTGACATCATTTACTCACTGAACATTCTGAACAGAAACATTTGCCGTCTGTGACGTGATTGGATACTGACGAGGCGGTGAGGTCGTTGGGGCCCACGTCCAGCGTACAGGTTCCCTTCTCGGTGCAGTGGCGGCCCACCAGACTGTGGGCGTGGACTCGGGGGGGGTCTGTGTGCGTCACCAGCTGAACCTCGACCCGAGCGTGACCCACGTAGTTATTGATCTGAGACACAAAATACTGAGGTCAGAATCAAACATCAGGTCATCAGGTGTCATATTTGAGCAGAAATCAATTCTGTCGTTATCACAAGTGTGTCGTCCATGTTTCCACCTTCACAGTCGGGTACGTCCTCCTGTTCTTCTCACTGGAGGCGCCCGGCAGCCCGCCGTGGGACGGACCCTCGCACTCATAGCGGAAACGAAAACCCCTCTGGTAACACGCAAAATACACACACACACACACACACACAAAGACACACAGGAAACATGCAGTGAAGGTCACACGGCTGTAGAGATTAAAAAGTAATCTGCACATGTAACAATAATTCATCTTTAATCCTCAACATTATTCACAACATTTTTAACCACGTGAAGTAAAATATTTATGATTATTTGAACCAATTTTCTATTAAATTTAGTTCATTTCACATTTGCTTCAGTTTGATTCAAGTTGACTCATTTTGTTCTGTTTTTGTAACATTGATTATGAACATTATTGCGTTGCGTCTGTTTCACATGAACCTGCTTCGTCTTTTTTCTTTGTTTAACTGAATGATTCATTTGCATAAACTCCGCGGCGGACGCGGCGTCTTCGTGGTCACGTGACCTTTAGCAGCAGAAACTCCCTGACTTCCTGTTTGATCTCATGTTGGTAAATGACTGATGGGAAAACCCTGGATGAGACTCATCTGAAGTTTATAACAATACATATCCACTTATATATTACTTATAATACATATATCACTATAATAACATCATATTCTGACTTTGCTGGGATTTGGGGGATTTTATATCATCATACTTTACATGCTTTACAGCTTAGTTTTTGATTTGTTATCATTATATGCATGTTATAGTATGAATACTGCAGTGTGACGATATTATACATATTGAACATATACATGACAGCAAAAAGTTAAATAATTGACTCTTTCAGATTCTTAAAATGCAAGATTTCTGTTGTTTACATGTTAACAATTTTAATATTAATATTATATTAATAATATAGTATAATATAATATAATAATAAGAAACATCTTGGATGCTACGATATTTTCTAAACCATCAATTATCCAAGAGAATAACTGCAGATTAACTGATAATGATCAATAGACACAGCCCTGCTTTATATAACTTATCATATATATATATTGAATATAACTTATAACTAATAGAAGATTAGTGGAGGTGACAGACTATAACCTGGTTTGTGATTAGCCAGTAGATATAAGACAGTATCGTCAGCGTAGAAGTGGATCCTGCTGTGCTCAGGAGATCCAATGTTTATTTAAATAATGTGTTGATGGAATTATATGATTGTTTGTATAATTATCACAAATATGAGTCTCACCTGTTTCGGCTCCTCGATGATCTGAATGTAGGGACCATGAGCTGAAACACATTTAATGTTTGTTAATCGGCGTCACAGTGACGGAAGGTTTTTCACTCCTTCACCAGCTCCTCCACATGGAGGTGGTTTCCCTCGTTTAAAGCTCTGATGAATAAAGTTCATGTCCAGTGATGATGTCACTGCCGCTGTGAGCGCACCTGTCTCCGGGATGTAGGGCTCGGTCTTTATGTCCACTGGAGGGATGTAGTCGTACGGCATCAGGTTCAACTGCAGCTGAAGAAGAACAGAAGATGTTTTCAACAAAGCTCCTTCAAAATCGATCAAATCAACACATTTTAACATATAACTGAAGGAAGAGCTAACAGCTAACAGCTAACAGCTACAGCGAACAGCTAACAGCTAACAGCTGCCGTCGGGTCACAGGTCACCACCAGGTGTCGACCGTCAGCTGCTGTTCTGAAGCCTCAGTGCAGGGGGTGGAGCCTGACTGAGAGTACACTCACCTGCACCTACACCCATTGGACGGTCCTAGCTGTCAATCACACTGTGGTACCCCCCCCCCCCCCCCCCCCCCCCCGCGGTGCTTTATGGTCTGTTTGACTCTAAATGATCATAATCACTAAATGAACATCAGCTGTTTGAAGAAGACTTGAAACTAGAGACTGAGACAAACTCCTGAATGTTTACTGACGTATAAAGGAGAAGTCACTTTCTATAGATTCTATAGAAACTACCAGAGGAGTCGCCCCCTGCTGGTCAGTAGACAGAAGACAGGTTTCAGGCTTCACTTTCTGGACCTGGTGTCTACGAACATTTGTATTAACAGTCTACGATGCTAAAATAAGAAGATTAACAAGACAGTTTGATTTCTTCTACTATTTCAAACATAGTAATAAATGATTCAATCATTCAGAACATGTGACGAGTTGCACATGAAACTTTTAACAGATGAAAATAATCTGGACTCACGTCGTTATCGTAGACGTTGATGTACTGAGCTTCACTCATCCTGTAACGACACACACACACACAAGAGGATTTAAACCTGACGGTTATAAACAGGAAGTGTGTGTGTCTGTCTGTGTGTTTGTTTGTTTCTGTGTGTGTGTGTGCGTGTGTGTGTGTGTGTGTGTGTGTGTCTGTGTGTGTGTGTGTGTGTCTGTGTGTGTGTGTGTGTGTGTGTGTGTGTGTGGTGTGTGTGTGTGTGTCTGTGTGTGTGACCTGACTCACTTTAAAACCTCGGTGACAAACAGAGAAACAACAAATAAAGAAAAACCTGCAGCGGCTTCATGACAGAAAAACTGTTCTTCTTCTTCTTCTTCTTCTTCTTCTTCTTCTTCTCTGTTCTCTCTCTCTCCCACCGTGTGTCGGTGTCGTTTTACCACCCTCCCTCCCCTCGTCTGTTTTCAGTCACTTCCTGGAAGTGGCAGCGTCGAGGAAAACCCCCAGAATTCCAGACCAGTGCAGGAGGGGGAGGGGCTAAACTTGATGATGTCACTACTGCTGACAAGTACACAGAGAGAAGAGAGACAGAGAGAGAGAGACAGAGAGAGAGAGAGACAGAGAGAGAGCGAGAGAGAGAGAGAGCGAGAGAGAGACGAGAGAGAGCGAGAGAGAGAAGAAGAGAGAGAGAGAGAGAGAGAGGGGAGAGACGAGAGGACAGAGAGAGAGAGGAGAGAGAGAGAGCGAGAGACAGAGAAGAAGAGAGAGAGAGAGCGAGAGACAATAGAGAGAGCGAGAAGAGAGAGAGAAGCGAGAGAGAGAGCAGAGAGAGAGAGAGAGGAGAGAGAGAGAGGGGAGAGAGAGATAGAGAGAGATGAGCGAGAGAGAGAGAGAGAGGTAGAGAGAGAGAGAGAGAGAAGAGAGAGCGAGAGGGAGAGAGAGAGCGAGATACAGAAGATGAGAGAGGAGAGAGAGATGAAAATAATATAATCAGATGCGTTAGATATACGGAGATTCTAATAAGAGGGGAGAGGAGAGAGAGAAAGAGATAGAGAACAAGATAGAGTAGAAGATAGATAGAGAATATAGACATATAAATAGATATGAGAGAAGTACTAGATCGTAGATATAGACAAAGAGATAGATCATAGATACATAGAATAGATAGAGAACAGATAGGAGAGAGAAGAAGATAAGATAGAGATAGAGTAAAGAATAGATATAGAATATATAGAGAGAGAAGACTATCAGATATATTAAAAGATAGAATATATTATTAGATAAATCTATCGATATAAAAGATAGAGATAGATATCTCTCTATCTCTTTCTCTTCTCTCTCTCTCGCTCCTCTTCTCTCTTCTCTCTCCCTCTCTCTTTTTCTCTCTCTTCTCTCTCTTCTCCTCTCTCTCTCTCTTTCTCTCTCCTCTCTTCTCTCTTCTCTCTCTCTCTTCTCTCTCTCTCTCTCTCTCTCTCCTCTCTCTCTCTCTTCTCCTCTCTCTCTCCTCTCTCTCTCTCTCTCTCTCTTCTCTCTTTCTCTCCTCTCTCTCTCTCTCCTCCTCTCTCTCTCTCTCTCTCCCCTCTCATCTCCCTCTCTCTTATCTCCTCCTACCATACGAGCTATCTCAATTCTCTCTGTCTCTTTCTCTATCTTCTCTCATCTTATCTCTCTCTCCCTCTCTCTCTCTTCTTCTCTCTCTCTCTCTCTCTCTCATCTCTCCTCTCTGCTCTTTCCTCTCTCTCTCTCTCTTTCTCTCTCTCTCTTTTACTCTACTCTTCTCTCGTAACCTCGTCTTTTCGTCTGCATACACTCACTATGTTCTTATCAATCATCTGAGCTGGAGGGAAAATGTTTTGATTCTTTAAAGACTGAATTCTACATTTACTAAATAAAAACTGGACAAAACAATACAAAATTTAAAAATCACAAATCATAAAAACATGTTTCAGCCTCAACTCGTTCCTGATTCTCCGCGTCGCTTCACTTCCTGTCACTCGTCAGCTAACATAATCAATTAATTAATATATCTAACTATATGTTTATCCCTATAATCAAATATAAAGATGTATTTATTTACATGATCACATATAAAGACATAATATCTGGTTTATTTTTCCATATAATTGTATATAATCTTATATAAATATGTAATAATTGGTATATTTGAATGTATAATTGTATACTATATAATTTAACGACAAAATACCTAGTTTATTTTTCTGTATAATTGTACATAAAGACATAAAAACAGTAATTGTTTATATATATGACAAAATATATAATCTGATGGATCCCAGATGTGAAAACTTTGCACTTTACTTAAAATCATCACAAACTCCGAGGCTCCGTCCACACAACAACGTCTTTGTTTTAAAACTCGTCATCTGCTACAGATTCACGTTCTGCTACAGATTCACGTTCTGCTCCAGATTCACGTTCTGCTACAGATTCACGTTCTGCTACAGATTCACGTTCTGCTACAGATTCACGTTCTGCTACAGATTCACGTTCTGCTACAGATTCACGTTCTGCTACAGATTCACGTTCTGCTGCAGATTCACGTTCTGCTACAGATTCACGTTCTGCTGCAGATTCACGTTCTGCTACAGATTCACGTTCTGCTACAGATTCACGTTCTGCTACAGATTCACGTTCTGCTACAGATTCACGTTCTGCTGCAGATTCACGTTCTGCTCCAGATTCACGTTCTGCTGCAGATTCACGTTCTGCTGCAGATTCACGTTCTGCTACAGATTCACGTTCTGCTGCAGATTCACGTTCTGCTCCAGATTCACGTTCTGATACAGATTCACGTTCTGCTGCAGATTCACGTTCTGCTGCAGATTCACGTTCTGCTACAGATTCACGTTCTGCTACAGATTCACGTTCTGCTACAGATTCACGTTCTGCTGCAGATTCACGTTCTGCTCCAGATTCACGTTCTGCTGCAGATTCACGTTGCTACAGATTCACGTTCTGCTGCAGATTCACGTTCTGATACAGATTCACGTTCTGCTGCAGATTCACGTTCTGCTGCAGATTCACGTTCTGCTCCAGATTCACGTTCTGATACAGATTCACGTTCTGCTGCAGATTCACGTTCTGCTGCAGATTCACGTTCTGCTGCAGATTCACGTTCTGCTCCAGATTCACGTTCTGCTACAGATTCACGTTCTGCTGCAGATTCACGTTCTGCTGCAGATTCACGTTCTGCTACAGATTCACGTTCTGCTGCAGATTCACGTTCTGCTGCAGATTCACGTTCTGCTCCAGATTCACGTTCTGCTACAGATTCACGTTCTGCTCCAGATTCACGTTCTGCTGCAGATTCACGTTCTGCTGCAGATTCACGTTCTGCTGCAGATTCACTACAGATTCACGTTCTGCTACAGATTCACGTTCTGCTACAGATTCACGTTCTGCTACAGATTCACGTTCTGCTGCAGATTCACGTTCTGCTACAGATTCACGTTCTGCTGCAGATTCACGTTCTGCTACAGATTCACGTTCTGCTACAGATTCACGTTCTGCTACAGATTCACGTTCTGCTACAGATTCACGTTCTGCTGCAGATTCACGTTCTGCTCCAGATTCACGTTCTGCTGCAGATTCACGTTCTGCTGCAGATTCACGTTCTGCTACAGATTCACGTTCTGCTGCAGATTCACGTTCTGCTCCAGATTCACGTTCTGATACAGATTCACGTTCTGCTGCAGATTCACGTTCTGCTGCAGATTCACGTTCTGCTACAGATTCACGTTCTGCTACAGATTCACGTTCTGCTACAGATTCACGTTCTGCTGCAGATTCACGTTCTGCTCCAGATTCACGTTCTGCTGCAGATTCACGTTCTGCTACAGATTCACGTTCTGCTGCAGATTCACGTTCTGATACAGATTCACGTTCTGCTGCAGATTCACGTTCTGCTGCAGATTCACGTTCTGCTCCAGATTCACGTTCTGATACAGATTCACGTTCTGCTGCAGATTCACGTTCTGCTGCAGATTCACGTTCTGCTGCAGATTCACGTTCTGCTCCAGATTCACGTTCTGCTACAGATTCACGTTCTGCTGCAGATTCACGTTCTGCTGCAGATTCACGTTCTGCTACAGATTCACGTTCTGCTGCAGATTCACGTTCTGCTGCAGATTCACGTTCTGCTCCAGATTCACGTTCTGCTACAGATTCACGTTCTGCTCCAGATTCACGTTCTGCTGCAGATTCACGTTCTGCTGCAGATTCACGTTCTGCTGCAGATTCACTACAGATTCACGTTCTGCTACAGATTCACGTTCTGCTACAGATTCACGTTCTGATACAGATTCACGTTCTGCTACAGATTCACGTTCTGCTACAGATTCACGTTCTGCTCCAGATTCACGTTCTGCTCCAGATTCACGTTCTGCTGCAGATTCACGTTCTGCTCCAGATTCACGTTCTGCTCCAGATTCACGTTCTGCTGCAGATTCACGTTCTGCTACAGATTCACGTTCTGCTGCAGATTCACGTTCTGCTGCAGATTCACGTTCTGCTCCAGATTCACGT
The DNA here is from genome assembly GCA_006182925.3 of Reinhardtius hippoglossoides. Lineage (NCBI taxonomy): Eukaryota > Metazoa > Chordata > Actinopteri > Pleuronectiformes > Pleuronectidae > Reinhardtius > Reinhardtius hippoglossoides. The sequence continues at coordinate 24,581,123 of CM031681.1, read as the reverse complement.
TCTGCTACAGATTCACGTTCTGCTGCAGATTCACGTTCTGCTCCAGATTCACGTTCTGCTACAGATTCACGTTCTGCTCCAGATTCACGTTCTGCTACAGATTCACGTTCTGCTACAGATTCACGTTCTGCTGCAGATTCACGTTCTGCTCCAGATTCACGTTCTGCTGCAGATTCACGTTCTGCTGCAGATTCACGTTCTGCTGCAGATTCACGTTCTGCTGCAGATTCACGTTCTGCTACAGATTCACGTTCTGCTCCAGATTCACGTTCTGCTGCAGATTCACGTTCTGCTGCAGATTCACGTTCTGCTGCAGATTCACGTTCTGCTACAGATTCACGTTCTGCTCCAGATTCACGTTCTGCTACAGATTCACGTTCTGCTACAGATTCACGTTCTGCTGCAGATTCACGTTCTGCTCCAGATTCACGTTCTGCTGCAGATTCACGTTCTGCTACAGATTCACGTTCTGCTCCAGATTCACGTTCTGCTGCAGATTCACGTTCTGCTACAGATTCACGTTCTGCTACAGATTCACGTTCTGCTGCAGATTCACGTTCTGCTACAGATTCACGTTCTGCTACAGATTCACGTTCTGCTGCAGATTCACGTTCTGCTGCAGATTCACGTTCTGCTACAGATTCACGTTCTGATACAGATTCACGTTCTGCTACAGATTCACGTTCTGCTGCAGATTCACGTTCTGTTACAGATTCACGTTCTGCTACAGATTCACGTTCTGCTACAGATTCACGTTCTCAGAGTTTTACTTTCAATAAGCAGAAGCTTTAAACGCTGCTGGTTCCGTTTGACTTGAAGTTTAAAATCCGGACGAACAGAAACTGAGAAGTTCGGAGAGGATGACATTGGACGATCTGCTGTTGGAATCCTTTTCAGTTCAGTCATGACGTTAGCCTTCTCTGATTCGTCTCCTGTCACATGACTGCTTCACGTGACCTCCGTTCACATGACCTGCTGTCCATGACTCCTTCACGTACCTCCGTTCCTGAAGACCACCGCCTCACGTCTGCTCAGATTCAC
>CM031681.1:24526886-24579982 GCA_006182925.3 Reinhardtius hippoglossoides | reverse complement strand
AACCCAATTAATTAATAATTAACTATATTTACCCCCTATAATAAATATAAAAAATTGTATTTATTTACTTTGTTTCCTTTATAAAGAATAATAGGGGGTTTTGGGGGTTCCCAAATTAATTGTATATAATTTATAAAAATATTTTAATAATTGGTATTTTTGGGTTTGAATTAAATTGGGGTGGTTTAATAATTAACGCCAAAAAAACTAGTTTTTTTTTTAATTGTACATAAAGACATAAAAACAGTTTATATATATGACAAAATATATAATCTGATGGATCCCAGATGTGAAAACTTCGCACTTTACTTAAAATCATCACAAACTCCGAGGCTCCGTCCACACAACAACGTCTTTGTTTTAAAACTCGTCATCTGCTGCAGATTCACGTTCTGCTCCAGATTCACGTTCTGCTCCAGATTCACGTTCTGCTCCAGATTCACGTTCTGCTACAGATTCACGTTCTGCTCCAGATTCACGTTCTGCTCCAGATTCACGTTCTGCTACAGATTCACGTTCTGCTACAGATTCACGTTCTGCTCCAGATTCACGTTCTGCTACAGATTCACGTTCTGCTACAGATTCACGTTCTGATACAGATTCACGTTCTGCTACAGATTCACGTTCTGCTCCAGATTCACGTTCTGCTCCAGATTCACGTTCTGCTCCAGATTCACGTTCTGCTCCAGATTCACGTTCTGCTACAGATTCACGTTCTGCTCCAGATTCACGTTCTGCTGCAGATTCACGTTCTGCTACAGATTCACGTTCTGCTACAGATTCACGTTCTGCTACAGATTCACGTTCTGCTACAGATTCACGTTCTGCTACAGATTCACGTTCTGCTACAGATTCACGTTCTGCTGCAGATTCACGTTCTGCTACAGATTCACGTTCTGCTACAGATTCACGTTCTGCTACAGATTCACGTTCTCAGAGTTTTACTTTCAATAAAAGCCGAAGCTTGTAAACGCTGCTGGTTCAGTTTGACTTTGAAGTTTAAATCCGGACGAACAGAAACTGAGAAGTTCGGAGAGGATGACATGGACGATCAGCTGTTGGGATCTTTTCAGTCAGGTCATGACGTAGCCTTCTCTGATTCGTCTCCTGTCACGTGACCTGCTGTCACATGACCTCCTGTCACATGACCTGCTGTCACATGACCTCCTGTCACATGACCTCCTGTCACATGACCTCCGTCATGAAGAGAACCACCAGCCTCCTCCCCAGAGTAGAAACAACATGGAGATAAGCGACCCTGTTGTCTCTGCTGCTGTTCAGTTAAAGTCTGTCTTCTACAAGGACACAGCTGTTTACACTGACACGTGCACTGCCCAGTGCACGTGAGGGTCATGTGGACAAACATGGTTTTAGATTTGTTTAAGTTGTGTGGATGAAGCCTCAAACATGTTTTTGGACTCTGCTCTTCCTCCCCCCCCCCCCCCCCCCCCCCCCCCCCCCCCCCCCCCCCCCCCCCCCCCCCCCCCCCCCCCCCCCCCCCCCCCCCCCCCCCCCCCCCCCCCCCCCCCCCCCCCCCCCCCCCCCCCCCCCCCCCCCCCCCCCCCCCCCCCCCCCCCCCCCCCCCCCCCCCCCCCCCCCCCCCCCCCCCCCCCCCCCCCCCCCCCCCCCCCCCCCCCCCCCCCCCCCCCCCCCCCCCCCCCCCCCCCCCCCCCCCCCCCCCCCCCCCCCCCCCCCCCCCCCCCCCCCCCCCCCCCCCCCCCCCCCCCCCCCCCCCCCCCCCCCCCCCCCCCCCCCCCCCCCCCCCCCCCCCCCCCCCCCCCCCCCCCCCCCCCCCCCCCCCCCCCCCCCCCCCCCCCCCCCCCCCCCCCCCCCCCCCCCCCCCCCCCCCCCCCCCCCCCCCCCCCCCCCCCCCCCCCCCCCCCCCCCCCCCCCCCCCCCCCCCCCCCCCTTTTTTTTTTTTTTTTTTTTTTTTTTTTTTTTTTTTTTTTTTTTTTTTTTTTTTTTTTTTTTTTTTTTTTTTTTTTTTTTTTTTTTTTTTTTTTTTTTTTTTTTTTTTTTTTTTTTTTTTTTTTTTTTTTTTTTTTTTTTTTTTTTTTTTTTTTTTTTTTTTTTTTTTTTTTTTTTTTTTTTTTTTTTTTTTTTTTTTTTTTTTTTTTTTTTTTTTTTTTTTTTTTTTTTTTTTTTTTTTTTTTTTTTTTTTTTTTTTTCCTCCTCCTCCTCTCCCTCTCCCTCCTCCTCCTCCTCCTCCTCCTCCTCCTCCTCCTCCTCCTCCTCCTCCTCCTCACAGCTGCTCATTCTTAACCATCCTCAGTTTCTCCCCTCTCTCCCTGTCCTCCCTCATCTTTAGCTTAGCTTAGCATAAACACGCGGCTGCTAGCTTTGAAACCGCTCCGACACTGACGAGTCCCGATGACGCAACAGATCCACAAACACTGGGTTTCATTAGTAGCGCCCTCTGCAGGACAGTACAAACAGAGTAAGTACGTGTTTCACTGATCCGGGCGACATTGACCATCATGCATTGCTCACAGGTGAATGAAAATAATGTTTAGACAGAAAATAGGTTTTAGAAAATCTATAAATGTTAAAACATTTCTGTTGAACTTTGACCTTTGACCTCAAACTTGGAAACATCAGTTCAGAGGCTGCAGGTAAAGACTGATGATGTCACAGCAGAGCTTCCTTTCCCCCCCGAGGAACCAAGGCTCCACCAGCTGACGCTGCAGATGTTCACAAACAAGCACCGACCTCAGGAAACCTGTGACCCTCTCCGCTCGGCCTCTGTGGTCGACACACGGACGAGACGGAGCTCAGACGCAGCCGAAGTGTAAAGGACACACGTGTCGTCACCTTGGCAACCGTTACTCAGACATTTAGACTTCTGGGACGAAACCAAGAAAAACTAAAAACCTCAAACAGCAGAAACTGAAACAACCGGAACCAGAAAAGTCCAAACGTTTAAAATCTAACGAGCTCAACCATTGGTCAATTCACTGATTGACACGACATGAACGTGCAAATACTCAAATAATTGATTGATCATCTTTATCATTACTCAGTAAAAACTGAAAGTGTCGAGAATCTTTGTTGTTTGTTTCACAAGTGAGGGGGGGGGGGGCAGTCTGCCCAGCACATCACCAGGACGGAGCTGCCCTCCATGGTGACCTCTACACCCAGCGGTGCAGGAAGACCACCAACCGGATCATCAAAGACCTCTATAAACACCCGAAAAACCATACAACTATGTTCTGCCTGCTGCCGTCTGGCCGGACGGTACCGCAGTATCCGGGCCAGCACCACCAGGCCCAGAGACAGTTTCATCCCCGAGGCCATAAGACAATAATAAATTATCTCCATGATAAAAGTATTAATTTATATTTTAAGGACAATCAATCAACTGAGAAAATAATCAACAGGTTAATCGATAATAAATAAATATTTAAACTGACCCATGGTTCAATGTGACTCTAATGTTAAACACTTATTATTGTTTATTGACCAGATATCACATTCACTGTTTATCAGAAGTAATAAACCTCAGAGTGTTTAAGACAAATTAACATGAATCATCTAAATCACACGACAACAAAAATTACAACAACACAGGAAGAGAATCTAATAAAAAAGGGATTTTTCCTCAGTTACACAATCTGATCAAACAGCAACACAACACACACACACACACACACACTTTTCTTCATGTCTCATCTCAGTTAAATATCATTGAAAACAAACACATATTTATTCTGATTTTCCCTTCGCATTAAAAATCATAATGATATTTAATATAAACAAAATCCTCTGCATGTGATCAGGAAACATTGAATCACGTCTGTGAATCAACACTTCAGATTAAACTGAGAGTAAATGTGGAGACAAACATGTGAAACTAACCATCAACATTAAACTAACCTGAGACTGACTTTAAACTAACACTAAACTAGCTTCAAACTGGGTTTAACCAGACGAACTGGTAACTAACCTTTCATTCAACTAATCGACATTAAACTAATATTAAACTAGCTTCAAACTAGCTAACTAGCAACTAACGTCACAAGAACAGTAGCATGAAGTTGTTTTTACCTTTGAATCTGTTTGGATGTGAAAGATTTTTCTTCTGTTTCAGTAAAAAAAAAAACATAATACAAAAACACACTGTCACACACCTGAGACAACTTCCTGTGTAGACCTTTCAAAATAAAGTCATCATTTAATTTCACCTGTATCATTTCTGTTTGGAGCAGACAACAAATCTCATCTGATTTATATAATATATAATATATATAATAATATATAATTATAATTCATTTCATTTAATTTATACATTTTTATTGAAATTCAAACTGAAAAAAAATGTAAAAAACTTACTAAAACTAAAATAAATACAAATTATAGAAAATTGAAACAGACTAAAGTCAATGAAACAAAGATATTTATATATTTAAAATATAAGATTTAACATGTGGTTGCTGGTTTATATAACCACCTCAATTACATAACAAAGTGAAGAAATATAATTAAAATGATGTGAAAATATTTCAATGTTCAACAAATGTTTGGATTTAAATTAAATTTTAAATTTAAGTCTTTTCATTGACAGTAAAAAATGTCTGATCATGACAACGATTAAACAAAGCTTTTATTTTGATGGTTATCCCGCGGGACCGGAAGTAGATCTCGGCTGTTATACACGGTCTGACGCTGCTCCGTACTGTTGTCATGGAGACCAGTGCCCGTCAATCAGAGCGGAAAGCCCCGGAGCTGGAGGGGAACTCCGGAGAACGAGTCCTCTGATTGGTGGAAGGGGGAAACCCCGCCCACCAACACACACACACACACACACACACACACACACACACACACACACACACCACACACACACACACACACACACACACACACACACACACACACACACACACACACACACACACACGACGCTCACACACACACACACACACCACACACACACACACACACACACACACAGCACACACACACACACACACACACACACACTTAAATTAAATGTAACAGCAGCTCATATTTAAAACACTAATAAAATATTTTTAAAACAAAACTTGTGTTTGCGTTTTCAATTGTTTCCTATTGTTTTGAAAGGTTTTATATAAATAAAGCTTATTATTAAATATGTATATATAAAGTAAGAGACAATTAGAAATAATTAAAAAGTGTGAGATGATTTTCATATTGTCAAAGTTTCATAATTAAGTTACTTTGAGATAAAATTGTAATTAAATAAGTGAATTCACGTGAACATCAATGTTTAACTGTAACCACACCCACAGTTTGTTGAGCGTCACTGCAGAAACACAATTATATTATTTGTATTATTATAAATATTCACAACATCAACAGTTTTCAGACGCAGTGTAATGAGGGTGAATGTGCAAGGACCTGCTGCCACCTGCTGGTCACATCATGAACTCTCAGACTGTTACATCAGCGTTTTATTCAAAGATTTTAATTTAATTTAAAATGCTCCCAGCTCCCAGCTCCCAGCTCCCAGCTCCCAGCTCCCAGATCCCAGCTCCCAGCTCCCAGCTCCCAGATCCCAGATCCCAGCTCCCAGATCCCAGCTCCCAGCTCCCAGCGCCCAGCTCCCAGCTCCCAGCTCCCAGCTCCCAGATCCCAGCTCCCAGATCCCAGATCCCAGCTCCCAGCTCCCAGATCCCAGCTCCCAGCTCCCAGATCCCAGCTCCCAGCTCCCAGATCCCAGCTCCCAGCTCCCAGCTCCCAGCTCCCAGCTCCCAGCTCCCAGCTCCCAGGTCCCAGCTCCCAGCTGCCAGATCCAAGATCCAAGATCCCAGCTCCCAGCTCCCAGCTCCCAGCTGCCAGATCCCAGATCCCAGCTCCCAGCGCCCAGCTCCCAGCTCCCAGATCCCAGCTCCCAGCGCCCAGCTCCCAGCTCCCAGCACCCAGCTGCCAGATCCCAGATCCCAGCTCCCAGCGCCCAGGCTCCAGCTCCGCTCCCAGCTCCCAGCGCCAGATCCCAGCTCCCAGCCCAGATCCCAGATCCAGCTCCCGATCCAGATCCCAATCCAGCTCCCAGCTCCCAGCTCTCGATCCTACTGCCAGCTCCCAATCCCAGCTTCCAGATCCCACTGCCAGCTCCCAGATCCCTGCTCCCAGTATCTCCAGCTCCTGCTCCAGATCCTGTTCACTGTTTTACTGGTTTGGACAGTTTTTATGTTTTTATATTATAATTTATCCACTACTTGCTGTGATATTTGTTTGTTGTTTTGTCCTCCATGTCAGTCCTACTATTTGTATCACCTGAGTTCTTTTGCCATCCTTCTACGTGTGAACAGTTTTTGTATTTATTTATATATAATTTATCCACTACTTGCTGTATATCTTGTTTGTCTGTATTTGGATCCAGCTCAGCAAATGTCTAAGTCCAACTAGAGACAGGTGGTCATTTAATGAGCTTGTGACTTCTTGCTTTCCCCTCCCTTGTGTATGCGACATGTTGATATGAATCTTACTCTGGGTCAGAGAGGACAACACATAATGTAGCTGTAATCAAATGGAAGAGCTTGTTTCAGAATTTGAAGCCAGTGTAGACAAGATTTTTTGTCCTGTCTTTTCTAAATAAACCAGCTGCAATGATTCAGTGATCATTTAATCAACTGTATTAAAAGATTATGGTGAAGTGGTTCAAATGAAAGTGTGCAAATACAAAAGATTTGAAGTGCCCTGTAACATCACAGATTAAAATGCCAGCAATATGAAGGAGTAATTTCCGACCATTAAGATATCTGATGTTGTATCTGTTGGGACCTGGTATTTGTGAACTACAGTTCGGCCTACACGTGTAGTCAAAGCCTTGAGCACATGTCCTTTGTTCTGGAGAAAACCAGACCCTCCAGAACTCCGTCTCCCAGGATGCCTCAACGTCACAAAGAGGTGTGAAAACCGCCCGGGGACACAAGTTTCAACTACTATTGGTCACTCTGGGCCCCATGACCTATGAGGTCACCAGGCCAGTATAAGGCTCCTCTCGGGATGGCCCCCCGAGAGGAGCCATCCTCTCTGTCTGCGCAAGAGGTGCAGCTTTCCACTCACCGAGCGAGGGAAACCTCCTCCAAATCCAAGCTCTACCAACCTTCAAGCAGCGACGCGATGTCCTGCCTGAGAACTTCGAACAGCAACTGAGCTGCACCGCACAGCAGAACCACAAAGACAGGAGCCGCAACCCAACAAGACGACTTCACAGAAGTTCGAACAGCCCATCAACCTTTTTTCCCTTTCCATGGACGGGTAACACAACTGGGCTTAATAATTATACTATGCTAAGCAAAGACTATTTATTCGATTCCTTGTGATGTTTATAAGTTTGATTTGTGTTGCTGTGATATTTTGCTTACAAGTTATTTGAAAGTTAATGTTAGTTATGCTCTTCAGTCTTTCCTTGCATGCATCTAGTAACTTTCTCTAATTTGGCACACACACACACACACACACACACACACACGCATATCTCACCATAACACTTTACATCATAAGAGACACAACATGGTGAGATCACAATCTTTGTAGTTCAGTAGATCTCTCTGTCATTTGTCCCAGTATAAACAAAGAACCCAGTAAAGGACCAAAGTTGCAATAAGAACTTATTTTAATGAAAGAAAGTCAATCTTGATGAACTGTAGACAAATGTGCTCAGTGAACTGGTGCCATCTATGTCCACTTTTCTTAATACCCCTGTGTTTTGGATGCAGACGTCTCCATGGGGATGTAGGATGTGATAGAACTTCCTGGTCCGTGTTAGAATTCAAACAACAGATATTCAGGGACTCTAACACTCTGAGCTAATCATTGGCTCTGAGGCCTCAGTCTGAGGACATGTGTTATCCAGTGTCTCTTTCTCATCGTCTTCTTTGGCCCCATGTACCAGTGTCAGCTCTCGTGCTGATTGCTGGACTTTCACCTTGAACACGTCACACTTCTCAGGTAACAGGCCTTTGTTGAAGAGCACAGACGTCAGATAGGAGAACAACACGATGGCAGCAATGGCAGACAGCATGGAGATGGTCTTAACTGGAGTGTACTGGACATGAACTCCATCCTCTAGAACACATCCTGGGAAGTGGAGGACAACTGGCAGCCCGAGTGACGGGAGTCCACTGAGAACTCTGAGCACCAATCCCACCACACAGCCCATAACAGCTCCGTAACCATTGGAGATATTGACGAAGAGGACGCAGACCAGTTGAGGGAAGATTATGACGTAGGCCACTTCAACACTAAGAATCCAGAAGAGTAAGACACTGTTTTTCTGGCTGGTTAGTGATGTACCAACCAAACCCAGGACCATCACAGCAACTCGGATCACCCACTGAATCTCTCTGTCTGATGCCTGGAGAAAAAGTAGAGAGGAGGAGGTGAAGAGGTTTGAGATACTAACTCTTATCTTATAATTCAATGTTCTCACCTGTGGCCTCAGGATGTTCTTGTATATGTTGGAGGTGAAGACAGAAGCAGCAGAAATCAAAGCAGAATCAGCCGATGACATCACAGCAGCAGCAACACATCCAGTTCCGATTATGGAGATGAAGGACGGGGTGAGGTGCTGTAATGTGAGGGGCAGGACTTGAGCTGCTTCCCCACGTCATATGGAAATGGAGAACCATAAGACGTCAGGTTCCAATCTGAGGAGCAGACCAAAGAAAATTCATACAAAAATAAAACATTACAGTGGACACCGTATAAAGTGATCAAGGACAAAGTAATCAACCGTCCAAATCGTCAACAGAGTCGCTCCTATTCAAAGGCTGGTTAAATAACTTGGTTATAGTGATCAAGTAGTCTGCTTACAGGATCATTTGGATTTCTATGTTTGGACGGTAAAATAGTTGTTTGTTTACAGTTGACTCTCCTGCACTAAGGATTGTGACTCAGCACTTTGTTTTATATGGTGTGGCTCACGAGAGGACGTGTGGTAGAGGGGCGGTATGTTCCTCGCCGGGAGGGGCTACCACGCCACAACATGGCTGCCGGGCGAACTACATCTCCCAGAATGCACTACTCGGAGAGGTGCAGATGCCTCAGCCTTCTGATTGAAGCTGGAGCTCAGGTGTGGGACAAAGGAGTGGACACACACACCAAGCAGCCCCTCTCGTACGTGGCACAGACGGAGCGTGGCGTCAGAGATCTTGATTGGCAAACTGCTGTTAGGAGGATATCATTTGACTTTGTTGTGCTTTACGAAAAGACGTTGTATTGGTGAATAAACCAGACTCTTTATGTTGAAAGCCCTTATGCCTGCTCTGTCCTGGTTTGACGCACCGTCCTACACCCTGCTGAAGGAGTAAAACCTCTCATGATACCACATGTGGTGGAGAATGTGGGCACCAGGCGTAGGTGCGAATGAACAGAAGTGAAGGGATCGACGACTTGGTGGAACTTTTTTCAGGACTTCACGCAGCTGATCCCCAAAGCAAAATGGAACAATTGCTGCAGATGCTGGTGGAGGGCCAGAGTAAGTTGCCCTGAACAAGTAAGGGCGAACCAACTCAAAGAGCAGGAGCTTCGACAAACCAGCTCCTCCCCCCGGGCCAGCCATTTCATTTCTAAATTGGGAGTGACGGATGATGTAGAAGCTTACCTCCATGCCTTCGAGGCCACAGCCGCTCGAGAGGGGTGGGCAAAGAGACAATGGCTGGTGGCTCCTTTTCTGTCAGGTGAGGCTCTTAAAGCATTTCGGGATGTTGATTCGCGTGTTGGGCAGGACTATGACAAATTAAAGGAAGAGATACTGAGCCGCCAGGGCCTTACCAAGTTTAGTTTGGCTCAACGGTTCCATGAGTGGACATTTCAAACAGGGGCAACCCCACGTTCACAAATGCATGAGTTGACGCGAGTAACCAACAGATGGCTGGACCCTGGAAAAAACAGCCCGGCAGCCATTGTAGAGATCCTTCTCATGGACCGATATCTAAGAGCCCTGCCGTTTGAGGCTAAAAAGGTTATCAGCTAGCAGAAGCTAACAACAACCATGCAGTTAGTAGAAGCCGTAGAACAGTATCAGGCATCCGTGGATATGCTACGTCTCACACGGAAAGAACCCACAGCTCTGGCTCCGGTTCGGCGTAGTGGAATTCGCCCTGGAGTTGCTCAACAGCGTAGCGCCCCTGCTAGCTCACAGAGAAGAGTGCTCAACCCGTTTCAACAGCAACGGGGATTCTCGCCAGTGCTTCCGCTGTGGCCAAATAGGCCATATCTCGTGGCAGTGTGACAAGCCGGACGAGCCAATGCCCACAGCTGCGTCCTCCAGCAGTCTGCAAGCCAACTTCGCTGCTCTCCTTGGGGAAAGTGTGGACTGCAGACCGACCTGCCCCGTAACAGTAAATCAATGTGATGTAGAAGCCTTGCTCGATTCGGGAAGTGCCCGAACACTAGTCCAGGAGTCCGTGCTGGAAGCATCACCTCTTGCTCTGAGTGAACACGTCCCGGTCGTGTGTGTACATGGGGACACTCGTGAATATCCAACTGCCAGGGTGAGGCTGAAAACTACCAAAGTCACATTTAATGTTGAAGTGGGGGTAATCAAGTCCCTCCCCGTCCCCGTCCTGATCGGTCGAGATTGCCCAGCCTTCTCCCTGCTGTGGAAAGATGCAGAAAAGAGGCGTAATCGAGAATCACGAAAACGTAAGTCTCCAGTCACCAAAGTGAATAAGTCAGGGGTCAACCCTTCCAAGCCATGCGATTCCCCCTCTGTTGTAGCTCAAGTTTTTGCAGCAGACACCAGTGGTGTGGATTCAGAACCAGAAGAGACGGCCGACTCCGAGCTGCAACCCGGGCCAAGTGACGAGGAGGCCGGGGACGTTGACGCGAAACCACCACTTAAAGGTCCGTTTGGAATGGCCCAGATACAGGACCCTACCCTAAATAATGCTCTAAAAAATGTCCAGGTCGTGGAGGGAACCCTGGTGGGACCTAGGCTAACTCCTTCATTTCCTCACTTCGCTGTCAAGAATGCTCTCTTGTATCAGGTCATAAAGTATCAAGATAAAGTAGTGGAGCAACTTCTGGTGCCAAAACCTCACCGTCCCACGGTTATGCAGTTAGCTCATACGCACATCCTAGGGGCTCACTTGGGGGTGGAGAAAACCAAAGAGAGAATATTACAGAGGTTCTTTTGGCCAGGGATTCACAGGGAGGTAGAAAATTTCTGTCGCAGTTGCCCAGAGGGCCAGGTCACCGCTCCAAAACCAAGGTACAAGAGTCCTCTCATTCCCTTACCCATTATAGAAACTCCTTTTGAAAGGGTGGGGCTGGATATTGTGGGCCCGCTACCCAAGAGTACTCAAGGCCATCAGTACATCCTTGTCCTGGTGGACTATGCAACCAGGTATCCTGAAGCCATACCCTTAGAAAGGCTAATGCTAAACAAATCGCAAATGAACTATTCCTCTTCAGCACTAGGGTAGGTTTACCAAAGGAAATACTGACTGACCAAGGGAGTCCCTTTATGTCCCGGGTCATGAGGCAGTGGTGTGCCCTGCTGCGAGTGAAACAGGTCCGAACCTCTGTATACCATCCACAGACGGATGGATTAGTGGAGAGGTTCAACAAAACTCTTAAAGCCATGCTAAGGAAGGCAGTCGGCCAAGATGGAAGAAACTGGGATCAGCTCATCCCGTACCTCCTGTTTGCGGTTAGGGAAGTCCCACAGTCCTCCACTGGCCTTTGACCTTCTGTATTCCCACAAACCCAGGGGACTGCTAGACATAGCCAAGGAGACCTGGGAGGAACATACCGCCCCTCTACCACACGTCCTCTCGTGATGCCACAATGGTAATGGATCAGCCTTGGTTTCAAAACCCACTGTTTAGTACACAAATCAACAAAAGGTCACCTTGCTCTCTACCTGCTCACTAAGTTATGCAAAGATGTTGCTCCTTGGTTTCCTGTGATTTAACCATTGATTGAACATGTTTTGTTCTTTCGGTAACATTAAATACAACAGATAAGTGGATGTAGATGTCACAGTTTACATAAGTATGTAGAAGTTGTCAGTACCTGTAGATGCAGCAGCTGCCCCAAGCAGTATTGGAGGTGTTGCAAACACAAGTATGAGGAAAGCAGCGACAAAGCACGAGATCTTAGCTGTGGCTAATGAAGAAGCTGCCAACGTCCTCTGGTGTAAACACTGATATCCCAGACTTCCCAGTGCCTTGAAAATGAAACAGAATTCAAATATGAGTCATGTGTCTTTATCGTGAGGATTTCTCTCAACACCAGTGAAGTACATTTGACATCAGCCACAGTTTTGCTCCATCTTACAAACAATAAGAAATCATCCATTATGATCCCGGTCTTCTCCAGTCCTGGTGCACCAATCCAGGGAGCGTGTAAGGTGTTGTTCATCAGTGTCTTGCTGATGTCCAAGCAGTTAGGGTTCATCAAGACAAAGGGAACACACAGCCACTGCAGAGACAAATACAAATGTAAGTGATGAACAAGGACTCCAGCACTTTATAAAACCTTAAAGAACAGCAACTCACCAAGCTAATGAATATAAGAACAAGCTGAATAATATCAGTGTAGGCCACAGAGTAGAGACCTCCCAGCAGAGTGTAGATGATGACAACTGCAGCAGAGATCCAGATACACAGCGTGTAGGGCAAATCCAGGACCACACTCATGGTGCCTCCTGTTAAACACCTTGTATCAGTGGAATTCTACTTATATACAGTCTGTACAAGTATCACTGACTCATATTCCTTCAAATGCATTTATTTTAAACTGACATTTAAACACACACGTATATGAGGAGAGGTTAAAGTGCTTCTGTATATTCTTACTTACCTAAATAAATCAGTATTAATGCTACCGATAGTATATCAATAGAAACTGAGGCCAGGCTCAGTCCAGCTGTCAGAACTTGTCCATACTTGATGTGGAAAGGGTCCATCATTGTGAGACACTTCATTTCTCTTAGTGGTTTAGCAAACACCAGGCCACCTTGATTTAATGAGGGGAAAAACAGAAACTAATGATAATATCAAGAAATCACTAAAAGAATGATTCAACTTAATGTGAATTGATGAAGTAAAATTGCCAACTTAAACTTACAAAGAATAAAAGATAAGCTGTATGCAGTTAAAATCGTGGCTGCCCAGGTTAGTCCCATTGACGGAGTGTACACCATCTCAGCTGTGCCAACAATGAAGCCTCCTCCAACCCATGTAGCTGCAGGATGGATCAACACACAGCAGATATTTGGACAAAGACTAAAGGTTAGATCATAATTCAGTATTACTGATCAATAGGACCAGTAGGACTTCACCCAACCAAGACTGTTGTTAGTCTGTTGTTAGACTGTTGTTGTGCTTTTATAAATCCCCAGATCTTTCTGCCTCCATGCCTGGGACAGACAGTTTCCATCCTGTTGTCTTCAGCTGAGCTGTCCTCACCTGTCATGGTGAAGATCCCCACCACCCAGTTGATGCTCCGGTTTCCCAGTAACGTCATCTCCATCTCACTGGCTCCACTTTTCTTCTGTTCCCTCTTGGACTTGAAAGAAGCCCAGATGCCGGTCCCAAGGACCATCAGGTAGAAGAGCACCATCACTATCACTCCTGGGATGTTCACTGCCATGATGAAGAATGTTGACTGTCTTTCACACCAGCGTGTTTTCACCTGAGTGACTGACGAGAGAAACTGGACAAACAAGACAGACCATGTCTTCATTAGCATCTTGTCAGACTCCCCCTCAGTTTGTAAGTGAACACAGTTCTGCATCACTTCTCTCATCCTCTCTCCCCGTTCATTCAGTACTTTACCACCGAGCCTCCTCACTCAGCCATGTGCACCTCACCAGCTCAACTCCTCTCACCTGTTCACACAGCTGCTTCACATCACATCACATTTCATTGAGCTGACTCACAATAAGTGGATCAACCATGAGGAACAAACCAGAACAACAAGAATCAAGTCACTACATTAGCTTCAAAAAAGCCAAACTACAAAGTGTTGCATGTAACTCAACAGAACTGAACTTTTTTATTTGTTAAGAGAAAATGTTTCAATCCAAGTTGTGTTCTGAAGAGATGTGTCTTTAGCCTGGAGGGAGATGTGTGGACATCCTGTCCGGACGCCACTGGGTCGCTGGTTCCACCGTTTAGGAGCCGGGACAGGAAACAGTGGGGATGTTGTTGAGTGACAGCTACTCATGTGGTAAACAGCATTAAAAGACCCTAGTTGAAGTTAATCCATTGCATCTTTATATTTGCTAAAATTATACAGAATTTAATATTGCATCATTACGCATAATTGCCAGCAGTACCTGGCCTCTCACAGGAAACCATTTTGGTTACAGTTCCCTGCTTCTCCTGCAGCACAGTTTTTTTGGGGCACTGTATGTGCAACAACTTATCAATTATGGCTGTTTGAAAAAAATTCTATAATATTAAATAGAAGTTATTACCATTTAATTGACTCTGGGGCACCAGCCTTCCAAAGAAAGAGTCTGATTAGTAATTTTTGTTCCGACCCGGCTCAAGTGGCCACGACACAAAGGGAGACACACCAGTATACCGATTAAAGAATGTTTTATTTGTTAGCGGAATCAAACGAAATTAAGATGCCAAATCAAGAGTTAACATATGAGAGGTGGTGTAGGGTGTGAGTGAAGGGTGTCGTTGCAAATGCTGTAAGGTGTAAAGAAAACATAGAGCTAATCTACAAGAACAGAACAGAACCAGAACTTGAATTACCTGTGGAGAGGAGCAGAGAGAGCCTGACTAGGAGGCAGAACTTATGTAACCGGCACACAATGGGCCACAGGTGCTTCAGATCCGAACAATCAGCCACATGCAGGACAGACAGTTCACTCCCAGATCATACCCCAAGGGGGAACCAGAGGCCATCACACCCCTCCCCCCATTAAGACGGGGTCCAAACGGGATCACCTGAAAACCTGGCTATTAACACTCAGGCCTTACTCGGCTGGAACACAGGCTTCAGCAGTCAAACTCACGAGCACCTTGGTTCCCACCAGGGCAGCAATGGCCATGTTTACTCCACCAGGGCACGAGGAAGTGCATCTGCCAAAATGTAACTGTGATTAAAATCATCTAATTTTAGAAAACGTTGAAAGAATTTGGTCTGTGTACGTGTGTGTCTGCATGGCTGTCGTGTTTCTTTGTCACTTGGACTCTACTGAACTCCCTCCTCTTATTGACCAGTCAGTACATGTCACATTCAGAGTGCTGCTATATGCTGTGTTTCTTCACACGCTGCCAGCAAAGCCATCAGGGTTAGGGTTAGGGCATCAGTGTTCTCTTAACAGTTAGCTCAGGGGCGGGCAAACTTTTTGACTCGCGGGCCACAATGGGTTCTAAAATTTGACAGAGGGGCCGGGCCAGGAACAGATGGATGGAGTGTTTGTGTGAACTAACATAAATGACATGTCAAAATCATTACTTGAAAGGATTTGGCCTTTAACAGGTAGCAAAGCATTTATTTGCAAGGCAATTCAGGGTTTCCCCTAGGTTTACATCTTTGGGGGGGCGGGGCGGTGGCTCACCTGTGTGCGCGCGCGCACGTGTCAGTGTGTGTGTGCGTGCGCGCACGTGTCAGCGTGTGTGCGTGCGCGCACGTGTCAGCGTGTGTGTGTGCGCGCGCACGTGTCAGCGTGTGTGCGCGCGCATCGGGATGGAACTCCGCCGTGCGCGATACAGAGAGCAGAGGAGAAATCTAAACGCGCGACCATGTAGAGCAGGGGTGCCCACACTTAGGCTTGTGAGCTACTCTTGAAATGACCAGCTCAACAAGATCTACCGGCCGAATAATGTTGGTATCCACCGCCGCCACGCCCCCCCCCCGCCCTATACAAGAATTTACTGGTAGATCGCGATCGTATTTATTTAATTTAATAATAATAATATTTGGACAAGTTTGGTGGGCCGGATTAAAAAGCCCAACGGGCCGTATACGGCCCGGGGGCCGTACTTTGCCCATGTCTGAGTTAGCTGGTCAATGCTAACTCTGCTTTGTGGCTCCTGCTGCTTCAGACTCCTGCTGCTGCCATTTACTCCAAGTGTGTGTGTCAACACCTTGGAGGCGAGTTGCAGCAGTTGGCTTCAGACAGGCCTGGGGGGAACTGACCGAGGGGGGGGGGCAGCAAGGGACATGGGGTTTTACTGACCTGGTGATTTCATGGATTCTGGGGCACAAAGTGACCAATTTTGGAAAAAGGTTGAAAAGGAGCTGCAGCAATAGTTAGAATGACAAAAGTGATGTTTCCTGAACATCAGAGCATTTATACATTTCAAGTAATAACAGTAATTAAAGCTGCAAACAGTGACAGTTGGGTGTTTGTGTGTCGGGTGGAGCTGCAGTTGTCGGTTGACACAGCTTGGTTTTGCGTTGTGTGTTTGCACAGGGAATGAAGGAGTTGCATGTCACATCCTGTTGCTAGTAGGAGGGGCTTATGTTCAGCGTGTTAATATGGTCATGCCCGTCATCAACATGTTAAGTCTTGAGCAGATTGGACAATGTACAGTTAAATTAGTGAAACTTTTTGTAAGTCTGGTTAGATACATATACCTACACATGTTCATACATGTTGGTGAAATGCTATCGAGTCATTTTTCCACCATCAACTGTAAAAAAAATAATTTGTCGTGTTGCCACGGGAACACTGTGCAACATAAACCGTCAACATTCATCATTCAGTCTTCATCATACTCTTCAGGGTCTTTGTTAGGGGGCGCTATCGAGACATTCTGCCACACCAATATGCAAAACCCATATTGTCATTTTCGAATTATGTGATAAGTTTTGTGAATTTTCGAGCATATTGAGCCTCCTGAAAATATGATCAATAATAAAAATGAAACATACATTTTTGGTGCGTTGCCACGGCAACAGCATTCAACAAAAAAGCAAAGATTCATAATCTCTCATCGATCCCGTCTAAAGGGTCTTCTGCTCGGAGGAGCACATCACAGTATAAATCATGTCATCTGTTGTTGCCAGTAGAGGGCGCTATGAGTATGACTGAATATTGGCATGTAGACCTGTTCAGGCCGGGACTCTTATCAAACATGTGGAGCCAAAAACTTCCTGTTGGGTTTGGAATATGGGTCCTCTGACTTTTTTGTACGTCTGCATCTGATACATATGCTCAATGATTTTCATGCATTTTGGTAAAACGTACTGCAGGCGCTGCCTTTAGGGGGCGCTGTCCAGTCAACTGGACACACCCATGGCATGAAAACAAAGTCAATTTCTTTCAAAAGTTTGGCAAAAGTTACCAAACATACAATTAATTACTCAAATAAAAAATAGGTACAACAATAATGAAAATCATCATCGTAAATACGAGCAGACTAAAAACTGAGCCTTCAACAGGAAGTGGAGACATTCTCAGGTTTGACTTGAAGACACAATGTTTTCTTCACATGACCATCGAGCTGCTGAGTTTCGAGAAACATGTCACAGCTGTTATGGAAAACTAACACTCACACACACAGACACAGACACACACACACACACACACACACACACACACACACTGTCATTAAAACAGTCAATTAGAGGACAGGTGCTGGATTCCTCAGGCAGGTGATTTGGAGCGACTTGTCTGGACGTGAGGTTGTCCACTCGTCTCTGATTGGACGTGAGGTTGTCCACTCGTCTCTGATTGGATGGTTCACAGGAAAACATTTACACGTGTTCAAGGTTTCTGGGTTTGTTGGTTAATGTCATCATCATGAGCTCAGTTCTGTTTTATTTATTGTGCCATGTACAAGTTTTAAATTAAATTCCTAAAAAATGTTATCAGTACTTTTACTGTGGTATTGTAACTACATTGAGTACTTTTACTCACAGTAACTAAATCATGTGAACAAGCAAACGCTGAATAAGATGTTTGAGGCAGGAAATGAATTTCTGTGTGTGTGTGTCTGTGTGTGTTTGTGTTTCTCTCTGTGTGTGTGTGTGTGTGTGTTTGTGTTTCTCTCTGTGTGTGTGTGTGTGTGTGTGTGTGTGTGTGTGTGTGTGTGTGTGTGTGTGTGTGTGTGTGTGTGTGTGTGTGTGTGTGTGTGTGTGTGTGTGTGTGTGTGTGTGTGTCTGTGTGTGATAGTATGGTCTGTGTGTCTGTGTGCTCTTGTACAGATGTCTTTGTGAGGACATTTCCTCACTCCGTACAAACAGTCCTCACTTTGAGGACTGTTTGTGGGTTAGGCTTGGTTTTAGGTTAAGTTAAGGTTTAGGTTAAGTTAAGGGTTAGGATTAGGTCAAGTTAAGGGTTAGGGTTAGTCATTTAGTTTGGATGGTTAGAGGCATTATACAGACAGTGTCCTCACTAAGACCAGAAATACAAACATAAGTGTGTCTGTGTGTGTTTGAGAGTATATTTCTGTACTTATACCTTTGTGAGGACCATTTAAAGCATAGACCTACAGAGTGAGGACCGGTCCCCACTTCTTCAAAGGACTGTTTGAGGGTTAAGACCTGGTTTTGGTTTGGATGATCAGTGACTGTATATATAGATGATCAGTGACTGTATATAAAGAGGATCAGTGACTGTATATAAAGACCATCAGTGACTGTATATAAAGATGATCAGTGACTGTATATAAAGAGGATCAGTGACTGTATATAAAGAGGATCAGTGACTGTATATAAAGATGATCAGTGACTGTATATAAAGAGGATCAGTGACTGTATATAAAGAGCATCAGTGACTGTATATAAAGACCATCAGTGACTGTATATAAGATGATCAGTGACTGTATATAAAGAGATCAGTGACTGTATATAAAGAGGATCAGTGACTGTATATAAAGAGATCAGTGATGTATATAAAGAGATCAGTGACTGTATATAAAGAGGATCAGTGACTGTATATAAAGATCATCAGTGACTGTATATAAAGAGGATCAGTGACTGTATATAAAGAGATCAGTGACTGTATATAAAGACATCAGTGACTGTATATAAAGAGGATCAGTGACTGTATAAAAGACCATCAGTGACTGTATATAAAGACATCAGTGACTGTATATAAAGAGCATCAGTGACTGTATATAAAGAGATCAGTGACTGTATATAAAGATGATCAGTGACTGTATATAAAGATGATCAGTGACTGTATATAAAGATCATCAGTGACTGTATATAAAGACCATCAGTGACTGTATATAAAGAGGATCAGTGACTGTATATAAAGATGATCAGTGACTGTATATAAAGATGATCAGTGACTGTATATAAAGAGATCATGACTGTATATAAAGAGATCAGTGACTGTAAAGACATATGAGTATAGATGATCAGTGACTGTATATAAAGATGATCAGTGACTGTATATAAAGATGATCAGTGACTGTATATAAAGAGGACAGTGACTGTATATAAAGAGGATCAGTGACTGTATATAAAGATGATCAGTGACTGTATATAAAGATGGATCAGTGACTGTATATAAAGAGGATCAGTGACTGTATATAAAGATGATCAGTGACTGTATATAAAGATGATCAGTGACTGTATATAAGAACTACCTGAAATGACAGAAAGCATCTTTGACCAACATTTATTTAACGTCAACTTAAACATTTGGGGTTTGGTTAATGTTCTATACTGCAGCCAGCCACCAGGGGGCAATCGAGATGGTTTTTGGGAGTCTGAAAGGTCCCATCTTCAGAAATCGTAGAAACTCCCGTCAAGCTATCAGAAGCTCTGTAACTTTACGATGTCTCCACCCTCAGCCACGCCGCCGGAGGGAAGCGTCTCCATTTGCATTTATCGGGTGAGTCATCTTGGTTTGTTGAAACCAGTAGTAACCATATCGGGAGAGAGGGGGTGGAGCCTGACTGGAGCTCGGGGACACGCCCACCTCTACCTGCCTCCTTCCCCACCTGGATGATACTAGCTGTCAATCACGCAGTGTCCACAGCCCAGTGGTTATTTCCTGGAGGACGTGAGTTTATCGGGTCGACACTGACGTTCTTCAAGAACCCAGACGAAGAAAAAGCTTTTTGTTTTCACTCCTCTGTTCTTCATCCGTCTCTCATCCATTTATTTCTCTTGCTTTTCTCTCTGCCTCGCTCATCCTCTCTCTCTCTGTTGTTTGCTCCAGTGCACAATCTCTCTACTCCTCTCTCCCTCCCTTTCTCGTAAGAGCTCTCTCTCTTTCTCACGTGTCCTCTCTCCACCCCTCTCTCCACCCCTCTCTCTCTCTCCACCCCTCTCTCTCTCTCTCTCCTCGTCCATTAGCAGGAAGTCGAGAAGAGACGAACCGACAGAGCAGACGGAGCACGAGGAGACAAGGAAGGGACAGAAGAGTCGAGCGAATAAGAAGAGAGGAAAAGATAAAACGAGAAGAAGCAAAGCATCATGGACGTTCTGAAGAAGGGATTCTCCATGGCGAAGGGTGGAGTGGTGGCCGCTGCCGAGAAGACAAAGGCCGGCGTGGAGGAGGCCGCCACCAAGACCAAGGAGGGGGTCATCTATGTCGGTGAGAGGATGGATGGGTGGGTGGATGGGGGGGGCAAATTCAACAACAGACAATGTATTTGACTTTAACAGTGTGAAAAAGTGAAAATAGAGAAAACAGAGGTGGAGAAAAAGAATGTATGATGGAGAGATGATCAGAAGGACAGAGAGACGGAAGTAAGAATAAAAGAGAAACTGGAAAAGGAGGAAGGGTAATTTGACGTGAGACAACGTGACTGGAGCGAAGAGACGAGTGAAATTCAACACTGAACTGTGAAGGATGAAGGGAGGGATGGAGAGATGGAGGGAGGGATGGAGAGATGGAGGGAGGAGGACAAGAAGCCGACATATTTCAAATCAGAGAGAAGAAACCATCATGACGATTTGAAGATGAGGAGAAAGAAATCAGCAGAAAATTCAGCTCTGTGTTTTGCTATGAACGTTGAAGGAGGGGTGGAGGGAGCGATAGGTGACGGGTTGAAAAGCTGAATCTTTAAATATAAAAATCATATGAAAGAAGGAGGGAAGACCAAAAAGTGCAATTCATCCTCAACATTGTGAGGTGATGGATGGATGAGACGAGGGGATGGGCGGAGGACAAGTGTAATTCTACACCAAGCAGGATGGAGGAAGGGAGGGATGGAGGAAGGGAGGGATGGAGGAAGTGCAGGTGAGGAGGACAGTGGTGTGAGAGGATGGAGGAAGGGAGGGATGGAGGAAGGAGGGATGGAGAAGAGGGTGGAGGAGGAGGATGAGGAAGGAAGGAGAGGAGAAGAACAGTTGGTGCTGGAGAGATCGATGGAAGAAGGGAGGGATGGAGGAAGGGAGGGATGGAGGAAGGGAGGGATGGAGGAAGGGAGGGATGAGGAAGTGAGGGATGGAGGAAGGGAGGGATGGAGGAAGGGAGGAGATGGGATGGGAGGAGGATGGAGGAAGGGAGGGATGGAGGAAGTGAGGGATGGAGGAAGGAGGGATGGAGGAAGGGAGGGATGGAGGAAGGGAGGGATGGAGGAAGGGAGGGATGGAGGAAGGGAGGGATGGAGGAAGGGAGGGATGAGGAAGTGACAGGTAGAGGAGAAGAACAGTTGGTGCTGAGAGATCGATGGAAGAAAAAGTGCTTCGACGTAGAATCTTTCAAACCAGTGGAGTCACCCTCTGCTGGTCATTCCAGATAATACAGGTTTATTAAAAACACGATGATTTAAATATCTCGTTAAAAACGTTAAAATCCTGAGAACTGAGAAGGACTGAGACAACCCGAGGTCAAAGGTCAAACACGGAGCACAGACACTTTACATAAGTGACGCAGAGAAAATGATGAAAAACATCCGGATCAACCGAACAAATAAAACAGAAAACAATAACAGAAACTGTAAATGTTGAAAAAGTGACGTTTGATGTTCACGTGTAGATCACAGATGTTTGTCAAAGATTCAAAATGATTATGAATTGATGCGTGCACTCGTGCTCAGTCCTGACTCGACTCTAAGAAGTCAAAAGTGACGGAGATATGAGCTGATGTTATAGCCTGCAGCCGCTCATCATCATCATCATCATCATCATCATCATCCGTCCGCTTGGAAAACAGCTTGTGAGTCAGAATCACAGACAAAGACTCTGTTGAGTCGTCACGTGTCCGAGCAGCAGGACGCCCACGGGGGGGGGGGGGCTCTGACTCAGTCCCTGTGTTTCTGCTGAACTCTGACAAATACTATAACAAACATTCACTTTGTTTTAATATTATTCAAGACGTCTATAATGAAACTAGATCTATCTTGTATGTTTTGAGTTATGTTCAGACCAGTACTCTGAAGTCAGATGCAGTTCCTCTAATGTCCACTAGATGCTGCTGTGGGACCTGGTATAAATTAGAAATGAGTCTAACAGATCAGAGGAAAAGTAAATGAAATATATCATAAAATAAACAAATGAACACAGAATGGAGAGCGTCAGGGTGTGTGTGTGTGTGTGTGTGTGTGTGTGTGTGTGTGTGTGTGTGTGTGTGTGTGTGTGTGTGTGTGTGTGTGTGTGTGTGCAGGTCACACTCTCACTGTGTGAATTGAACTCACTTCTTCAGTTGTTTTCTACAAACACAAATCACCTGTTTCTTCTTCTCTCGTCAGGAAACAAGACGATGGAGGGAGTCGCGACCGGAGTCAACACAGGTAACACACCGCTGCACGTGTTCGCCCCCTGGTGGCTGGCTGCAGTGTAGGGCATTAACCCCCCCTCCTCCATGTTAGCAATGGGACATGGGCCAAACTGAAAAATCAAAGTAGACGTTGAATAAATGTTTGTTAAAGAAGGTTTCTGACATTTTAGGTCGTTCTTATCTCACTGGTGTGTGTGTGTGTGTGTGTGTGTGTGTGTGTGTGTGTGTGTGTGTGTGTGTGTGTGTGTGTGTGTGTGTGTGTGTGTGTGTGTTCTGTCGTGCAGTTTCCCAGAAGACAACGGAACAGGCCAACGTGGTTGCGGACACCGCCGTCACCGGGGCCAACGAAGTGGCCCAGGCAGCGGTGGAGGGGGCGGGGCATGCAGCTGTGGCGAGCGGGTTCGTCAGCACGGTGAGTGACGTCACGTCACATGGAAATGTGGTGTATGTCTCCCTCTTCTGGCAGCGGGAGTAATTACACAAACACAGAAATCACATTAATAACGTTCGTCCACGGCGTCGATCACTTTCTATCTTTGTCTGTTTTCCTTCCTCTGAGTTTAGTTTCTGGAGAATCTGGAGCAACAATAAGTTTAAGTTTTAAGTTTAAAAGATGATTTTATTAAACATAATTTTAGTTTTTAAGGTACATAAGAATCTGGTTGTTACAGGTATTAGCAATATAATCAATAATACATATATTTATTTATTTAAATTTATATTTAAATTTTTTATTAAGGCATTTTCTTCACTGAACAAAATTAATCTTTTTTCCTGCAATGAAACGAGCATTTTAAATATTTCTCTTATGAAGGTTCAGTGTCTCAGATTAAGTGACATCTAGTGGTGAAGGTGCAGATTGCAAGAAACCCCCCCCCCTCCTGTAGAAACATGGTGGTGCAACATGGCGACTCTGAGGAGGAGGAGCCTCCTGAAATAAACAAATAAAGACTGATTCTGATTAAACACTAATGAAACATCACGATAAAGATTATTTTATATTATTGATTATATTTCATTTCTGCTTTAACAGTTCATTAACAGTAAACTGTATTTTTACAAAATTATCAGTTCCTACAATAAATTAATGTTTTAATCTGTGTTGATGACTTTAACTTTTTTTCTCTCTTCATTCACAAATCTCTGGTGATTGGCTGGGAGCAGGAGGAGGCGGGACCAGTGGCTGAGGAGGTGCCTGATTGGTTGGGGGGGGGGGGGGGGGGGTGGACGAGCTACTAACTGATAGCACGGTTTGACGCTTGTAGCCTGAGAGGATTTCGGACTGTTAAACGCTTAATCAGTGCTTTTTCAAAGATTTTAACAATTTTTCAAAATGGGAAGAAAAACCCAGAATGCACCTGAAATGCTTCAGTTTATTAAATGAGATCTGAGACGGAACCTAAAGGCTGTTAAGAAAACACGTTATATAATAAGTGCATCTCGCAGTTAGCATCAAGTAAAACCAAAAGTGTTTCATCTCAGTTCTCATCGTAACAGTTGCACGTCAGGAATCAAAACTGAACTCTGAAATGTTTCTTTCAGTTTTTACTTACGTTTTAAATATTGAGGCAGGAACAACATTATTATAAAACTGCTAATATCAGTTTGTGATGATGTTTTTCACTTATGTTTATAAAACTAACAAACGTGAAGGAGGAGGAGGAGTAAAGATACGATCTGACGTTCGTCTCTATGCTGACGACGTTCTGCTCGAGACTAACAATGTCAAACTAAACTCAAACATCAGGTCGGACGCTTTCTTCAGCTTCCTCGGGTTTCACTCTTTCTTCACTTTCTTTCACAAGTCGATCAGTGACTGTAAATAAAGATGGACGACATGACGCCCCCATAAAGTAAAGCAAAATCATCTCTATCGCCCCCTGGGGTCTGGCTGCAGTACAGGTCATAAACCTCCTCCGTGTTAGCAGATGGGACAAGGACACAAACTAAAATATCTAAGTAGACATTAAATAAATGTTTGTCGAAGACAGTTTCTGTCGTTTCAGGTCGTTCTTATCTTACTGATGTTTGTTCGAGTGTTTCGGATCAGTTTGGTTTTATTTGAGGTCAAGGAAAGATGTGAAGGAGAAGCCATAAGGAGCTAGGAAAGGAGAACCACGGAAAAAATCGGACTCCACTTACACTCTGCGGTTTGTTACCGACAGAAGATTCACACAAAATGTACAGTACTTTGTGCTGACAGTGATAATAATGGCCATTTTCTCCTTTGGAGGGATGGTCGATGTTTCCTTGGCTAAAGGAGACAAGTTAGGAAGCACTGAGGCTCCTTTCCTCATCATTTACAGAATTCAAACGGAGGTATTATGGCGGCTGCTGAAACACTTCAGGTCTTTTCACTCGAACGCAGCCTCTGACTGTAAATTACGTCATCACCACAAGATGGCAGTGTTCACATCTGAGATATTATAGCTTCCTGTTTGAACAGGAGGAAGAGGAGGCGTGTCTTCATCTTTATTAACATGAATCACGTTGCTCTGGCTTAGATTGTGGGCGGGGTTATGTGACAGTCATGTGACCTCTGCCCTCTCTCTCTCAGGCCGACCTTCCAAAGACAGAAGCTGGAGCTGAAGGACGAAGCGAACCGGCTGCACAGTAGGTGAGAGCAAACAGGAAGTCACATGGTGCTTGTGTTGGCGTCTCAACGAGGCTGGTCCTCAGCTGCGACTCCCTCAGGTCTCATCTCATCCCAGTGGACGGCTTTAAAATCAATGTTTGTTTCTAAGTCTCTGAGAAGACGACTTTATATATTATATATACTTCACTTTATAACGTCAGTAACATTCAGGAGTTTGTCTCAGTCTCTAGTTTCAAGTCTTCTTCAAACAGCTGATGTTCATTTAGTGACTTATGATCATTTAGAGTCAAACAGACCATAAAGCACCGGGGGGGGGGGGGGGGGGGGGGGGTACCACAGTGTGATTGACAGCTAGTGTCGTCCAATGGGTGTGTGTTTAGTCCTTTTCTTATCAGATTTTCTCTCTGTCTGTTTCTTCCTCTCAGACTCGGAGGTGGAACAAGAGGAAACTTCACATCTGTGCCGCCGCTCGTTTAACCTTTGACCTGCTCATCGCTAAAAGTCACTTCATCTTCACCACATTAACCAATAGAACCCTGTCCTCATATCCCCCCCGTTGCCATGGTTACACTGCCTCTGCATCATACTTGTCTCTCATTGTCAGTTTGTAACACTCAGCTGGTTGGTCGGTGTAGGACGACATCACCCAGGTCACTATGCTGACTCCGCCCCCTGACAGACACATCTGAGGCCTTTAACTGCATGTTGCTTTACTCTCTCTCTCACACTCACACTCACACACACACACACACACACACACACACACACACACACACACACACACACACACACACACACACACACACACACACACAGTTATAATCGAGCTTCAGAGCAGATTCTTGTTTTGTAAAACACAAGTGAAATAAAGACGCGTTTGGAAAACGACTGTTTCTTCTTTACTTCCTGTTCTGTTTACTTCAATCAGCTCTCACCTCTGACCACCAGGGGGCAGTGTGAATTAAAACACCTGAGACGCAGGTGACAGAGACCCAGATGTGATGTCACTGCTTGTTTGTGATTGGTCAGTTCTCAGCAGCAGGTCACTGAATACGGGTTTGTGTCACACCACAGAAGAAGAAGCTGCATCAGATGAATCTTAAAACAGAGAAAACTTCCTTCATGACTTCCAGGTTCTGTAGGGGGCGCTCTACAAATAGTCCAGAACGAATGCAGCTGTAGCCCTCAGCACCAGAAGATCTGGAACCTCCTCGTGTTTCCAAGTTGACGTCTTCGTCTTCTACGTGTCCGGCTCCTCTTCTTCATCCTGAGATGTTTGTGTTCTTCCAGCTTCACGTCCGTCACGTGTTAGAAACCTCGTCCACACGTCCACTCGCTCTCTGGGAAGCTTCCACACATTGTCCTGCTGTTTCCTCACATGGACTCACGAGGACATGTTACACACATGTTACCAGGAGGCTGCAGGAGAAGATCCAGAACATGTCCAGAGACACTGACTTATACAGAACATGTCAGGAACATGTCAGGAACATGTCTGTGGTTCTGGAGTATTTCTTCTGCAGAGGGTTCAAATAACTGGAAGGTTTCCGGCTCCTCATGTTTTATGTACTTTTACATCTCAGACACTTTTAACATCAGATCGTGTGTTAGTACGAGCGGCTCATGTTCACTGACTGCAGGGTGGGGCCTGTTTCCATAAAACACACACACACACACACACACACACACACACACACACACACACACACACACACACACACACACACACCTGATCCTCGTCTCCACCATCAACAGTCGCAGCACAAGAACCTGTTGTGAGGAGGGAGGTTAGCAACACAAATACGTCACCATGACGATGTCAAAACGAGGCCTCACACAGAAGAAACATAACATGAACAGTTCATGAGCTTTTCAGGTGATCGACCTGCAGTGGAAACACATTGATGTTCATTTCATTTGTTGTGTTTATTGTGTTATTGTGTTATTGTCACTGCATGTCTGTATCTGGTTTCTGTCGTCTTTTACTTGCCTTAAAGCAATTTGCCCTTAGGATTAATAAAGTTGTTTTGTATTGTAGTAGTAATTATTCAGTCACTACATTAGCGGGTTTCACCAGAACCAGGAGACGTGATCGTACTGATCACTGAGGATCTTATATCTCAGAACCTTCAGTACCATCGTCCAGCAGACGTGTGTTGTCTGTAAACCACAGGACACAGTGTGCAGCCGGGCCTCGGGCCTCTGGAACCACCTGCTGAGGAAATCACACAAACTTTCAGCTCAGAGACCGATTTTTGCAACTTTTGTCTTTTGATTTTTGTTCGACGTCACAAATGAAAACCCAACGTGTGTCGCAGGCGGACGAAGGACGAGCGAGGGGAGAGCCGCCCGGGTCATGTGCTCTGTAAAGGTTCCCATCCTCAGCGACTTCTCAGGAACTTAGACAATAGAGGGAATGTTGTGGTGAGTCACGTTGCCTTTTTAGAATGTTTCTGATGGGAGGAGACAAATTAATAAACCAAAACACACACACACACACACACACACACACACACACACACACACACACACACCACACTCACACTCACACTCACACACACACAGAGGCTCTTTTAATTGGCTGTGATGGTGGTGGAACCTGCAGTCCGTCGCTCGAGGCGAAACCACCTTCCCACTGGGCGGAGTGTTGCCATGACAGATTCCAGTTGATCTGTGTGACGGGTCGAACCGGAGCGACTCCCTGCAGCCGCACCTGATTCCTTTCCAGGGCGAGGCCTGAGGCATCGGGCGAGGACACCAGCATCTATAAGACCGGACGTCGCACCGTCCAACAACACAATTCAAACCACATCACAGCGGCAACCATGGATTTCCTGAGCGGTTTAGGTGGTAAAAGCGATGATCTCGTGCAAGAAGGCATGGCAGGAATGATCGGAAAGAAAGTGGGTGAGTAGTTATAAAATATCGGGATCACATTTGATTTTTACAGATGGTGGAGTTGTTGTACAGTGGGAGGATTTGATTCCTCCTGACGGGACCAGATGGAAACACAACCTCACAGAAGATGTTTGTTTTAATATGTTTCTTTTTCAGCTGGTTAGTTGGGACAGAGGTTTTTACTGATATGGAGATAAAATAGTAATTTGGACAAAGGTTGATCATATTACTCTGGATGAAGCAAAAAAAAAAAGAGGGGGGCGCTACAGAAATGAGGGGGGCAAGGATTCTGGGTATGAGCTTAGTTCTCCTGACTGAGTCAGATGTGATGAAAAGAAATCAGAGAAATCAGAGAAGGTCAGTTCCGCTGCTTTTATTTTGACAGTTTGAGCGCAAGGAAACAATTTAGCTTCAGGTCCCACGCCTGTGACATATCGTGCCCTGGACCCGCCCCCCCCTGTAGACGTCAGTGTGACCTCATCACCTGAACTGTTTCATTGTTTGCTCTGCAGGGGATGCGGCAGGGGATGCGGTGAAGGGCCTGGTGGAAAAGGTCATGAATAAAGATGGCGACAAGGGGACGGAGGAAGAGACGGGAGGAGGGCTCGGCAACATCCTCTCAGCAGTCGGGGGGGAGACGGACGACGGCGACAGTGGAGATGACAAAGGAGCCGGTGAGTCCTTTACAAACACGACATCACTCGTACATCACGTGCAATAAGCTTAAGATATGAGAGGCAAGTTTATCTACACATTTCAACAACGGGAAATTGAATGTGCTTTACATAAAATATAGAAGGCATCAAGATGAATGGCAACAGCAACATAAGACAATACAAAAAAGAAACATTTCAAAAGATTTTCAAGTTAAAAATAGAACATAAATAAATAAAATTGAAGAGTGAAAATAACGTGCAGTTTAAGAAACGAGTAAATGTATGATTTTATTAAAAGTGACAAACAGGAAAGTGTTCAGCTTTGCTTTAAAAGACGATTTGGAGCAGAGCTGCAGTTCTCTTAATAAATGTTCTATTTATACGCAATCCCATTTGTAGCTTGTACTTCCGACTGCTGGAAACACGTTTCTGTAACGTTCTAGAGAAGTGCCTGCAGCAAAGAGCGTAACTCTTCCCCATTACAGGGTAATTATTACCAGTATCACCAGTAGAAGATGTTCTAATAAAACAAAGTAACGACCATTACAGAGCAACAAAGATTCCAGCTGTGTTCACGCAAAGCACATGTTCACATTGTGTCATACGAGTGGACACAGGGGGGGGGGGGGGGGAACGGGTCTGAACGTAAAGATACACGAGTCTTTACAGAGCACGTAGACTGAGAATAAGATAGGACCGAGAGTGGAGCCTTGGGGAACTCCACAGGTAGAGTCACCAAGGAAAACCATGAATGTGATGCAGTTAGTTGACTCCACCCACTTCCTCTCATAAAGCAAAATAACTAAATACAGATTTTGGGTGGGACCATAGGGCGGGACCATAGGGGGCGGGGCCATAGGGCGGGACCATAGGGGGCGGGGCCATAGGGCAGGACCTGTGAGCTTCAGTAGCTGAACGCTTCTCAGGTGAACGAAATATACGTTTGGTTCTTTTCAGACTCGATTTTCTGCAGCTCAGTTCATTTTGTCGAAATGTTCCGAGTCTGCAGCCGTTTCATTTTGTATATTCTCGCCTCTTTTCCCAGCAGGAGCAGTGATGGGCGCCTTGAAAGGATTATTCTAAGTCCTGAAGGAAAGTTCCGAACCGGAGGATTATTTAAGATTCAAACCATTTTAATCATGTAACTGTTCAGACTCACCTTATTTTTTCTTTATTGGTTGAAACTCTCAGAATGTTCTGAAAACCTCGAACAAAATTAAACTGTAGGATTATTATTATTATTATTTTGAAATCTGTTGAACTGGATATAAAATAATGAAGATGTTTGTAACTTTACAAAGGTTTTCAAATGAAGAGACGGGATTTTAATTGAATGAAAGAATCACTGTCATAAACTAACTGTATTAAAACCCGAGTGTTGACCGTGTGTAACCTGTTCAGATAATAATCACATCACTTGTCAAAGCTTGAATCTGGAATTTAATACATAATCTGTTTGCATATGAAATACTGGTGAAGTTACTGGTGAAATCAGTGTCTCTGGTTGGAAATATACATTTTAATTTTGGTGAATAAATAAATAAACATACAAACTGTTTTCTGTTGAACACTTTATATCTCCACTAATAATTATTAACAATCATATGATGTCACATAAATGATCTCATCCTCGTGATAAAAAATCTCTGCATCCTATTGGTCTATTAACATCACCTGAAGATAATATGTATTTCTATAATATAGATCTATAATCCTTTATAATCATGTGGGAGGAAGGATGTTATCATGACATCACAATGAAGGATGATGTCATAGGGACAACAACCAATAAGATGACAGACATGATCTACAGCTTTTTTAGATGAACCAATCACTCGTCCTCATACGGTATAAATGACATTAAAATATAAAGAAGTCATTTTGATTTTTGGAAGATGGAGGTGGAATAGGAACTGTTGCACAACCTCCAGGACCCAACCCAGTGGGGGGTGCACCTCGGGGTTGGGTCCCACCCGCCAATAAACCGAACAAAGACGAAGAAGAAGTTAGCGAAGTCGAGTGTTTATGTTGTAACTGACAGACAAAAGTTGTCCTTTATATAATCCAGAAATGTACTATTATAATAACAATAATACCAAGTACCAAGCTGCTGATTTCAAGCCTTAGTTTGACATTTTGTCCAGAACCATCTTGTTTTTTTGAATGGGACGGTCCTAGCTGTCAATCACACTGTGGTACCCCCCCCCCCCCCCTTTTCCTCAATCTGAAACACAGGCAGCAGCAGGAATCTGTCTGACTGACATCTCTCAGTGGAGGTCTGCACACCACCTGGAAATTAACCTTGATAAGACTGAACTTAGAAAGGCTCCTCCCACCCACGACCTGAGTATGACCTTGACAACTCTGTGTTAGCCCCCCCCCCCAGACTGCTAGCCAACATCACTGCAACAACACGTTCCTGTAGATTCATGCTGCACAACATGGACCTCTGTAGCTGCCCGCATCCGTTTCAAAACACTAGTACTTGGTACCGTGCTGTGAACGGGTCGGGTCCAGTCTACATCCAGGACATGGTCAAACCTCACACCCCCGCCCGTCCACTCCGCTCTGCATCGACCAATCAGCTGCTCCCTCACTGCGAGCTAACCACTCGGTCCTGGCTCCTAAACGGTGGAACCAGCTCCACATGGACATCAGGACAGGAAGTCCACATGGACATCAGGACAGGAAGTCCACATGGACATGAGGACAGGAAGTCCACATGGACATGAGGACAGGAAGTCCACATGGACATCAGGACAGGAAGTCCACACGTCTTCCTCCAGACTGAAGACACTTCTCTTCAGACCTTGAATAAACAAATACAAATATAAATAAAGTAGCGATTTAGTAGAACTTTGTAGTTTTGTACTTTCTTGATTCTTGTTGTTCTGGGTTTGTTCCCTCGTGGTTGATGCTCTTGTTGTGAGTCGCTTTCAGGGCCCCCCCAACATACACGGGCAGATTGTCATGCATCCCCAATAACCTTTGGACTGTGTACAGATGCACACGCACAATCCTGGTGATTCTTACTTCTATATTGTTTTCTTCTCCTTCTCGTCTTTGTGACACTTTCTGAATTGTGCACCCGATAATTTAATCCTTTTTGGATTCATCTTTGTCTGTAACTGCAGTAACGCTGCAGACACACACCGGAGGCGGAGGCGAGCAGCCGCCTGGCTGTTCACACAGGAAGCACATTTCTCCACGCCGGTTCAGGGGTAAATGGTGATGGTCTTCACAAGTGACCCCCCCCCCCCCCCCCCCCCCACAAGAGATTGTGTGCTTGTGTGTGTGTCTGTTTAGACACAACTGACAAATGTGTGGAATAAGTACATAATTAAAAATTGGGAAATTTCATCATATGGGGGCAAAAATTGGGGAAATTGAAACTCCAGGAGAACAGCGGTGTGATTGGCTGAAACCCCCCCCCCCCCCCCACCACACACACACACACACAGCTCTTGAGCTGGAGGCATCAGGTAGATCAGGTAGAACAGGTCGGACCAGTCTGAGGACACACCTGAATCCTCGACTGCCAACACCTGCCAAGAAAACACACCAGACTCCAATCAATCAAATCAACTCCAACACACGGACCAACACACACGGACCAACACACCGGACTCCAACACACGGACCAACACACCGGACTCCAACACACCGGACCAACACACCGGACTCCAACACACGGACCAGCTGATCAGCAGACATGAGTGCCATTAGAGACATGATCAGCAGGAAAGTGGGTGAGTAAGAAAAAAGAGATTGTGTTTTCATGGTTCTGCCTGATCCTCTGAATCGGTTCATGGACGAGTCGTCTGAGAACAGGTTCAGAGTTTGTTTGGAAAGTTGTTGTCTCCACATTACATGTGTGTGTTTCATGTGTGTTGATGATGAACACACTCGAGCTGCGCCTCTCTGGGGTTTGACGCTTCAGTGTTTTCTTATTTAAATCACAGCTTCGTCTCATTTCTGTTTCACTTCCGGCTTCACCAAAGTCAAAACTACCCAGTGAAAGATGCTCTGGTACCAGTAAAACTACTGTATTCAGTACAGTACAGAAGTATCTACAGCACTAATAAAGTAGTTTTAACCTCATGCACATAAACCGGGAGAAACATTTGACTATATTTACATTTATTCTGCCCTGTGAGACTAGCCCCACCCCTGTGGTGCCTCCAGCAGATCGAATCAAACACACATGTTCTAATCAGAAGTGACCATGTTGTTTGTTGAGCAGGAGAGTACGTGGAGGATAAGGTGAAGGACGCTCTGGGTATCGGAGACGAGGACGAAGATGAGAAGGAGAAAGAAAAAGGAGGAGGAATCTTCTCGTATTTCAGGGGAGACAAGAAAGAGGAGGAGGACGAGGGAGGACTGTTCTCGTTTGGAGGGGAAAAGAAAAAAGACGAGGACAAAGGAGGATTCTTCTCAAAAATATTCGACAGGGACGACGACGACGACGACGATGGCAGAAAGGAGAAGAAAGCAGGATTCGCCGGTCTTTTCTCTGAACAGCAGGCAGGGGGCGCTGACGCAGGAGGCGAGGGAGAAAGTGCAGGAGGAAGCGGACTTAGTGTAGGAGTAAATGATGGAGGTACGTATGAAGGAGTCATTTCCATAAACACATTTAAATTCACACCTTCCATATCGACAAGAGTCCGATTCTTCCAGCTTCTCAGAATCCTTCAAATAGTTTGTTGTTGATGCTAAACTTA
Organism: Reinhardtius hippoglossoides; assembly: GCA_006182925.3. Lineage (NCBI taxonomy): Eukaryota > Metazoa > Chordata > Actinopteri > Pleuronectiformes > Pleuronectidae > Reinhardtius > Reinhardtius hippoglossoides. Next base: position 24,546,520 of record CM031681.1, on the reverse strand, counting down.
CAGCAGGTGGCGCTAAAGGAGACTGTAGTTAGTTTGTCAAGTTAAAGTAACAAACTTTTCTTTCAGTTTCACACACGATATTCATACTTTGTCCACACTAACACACCTGAACACACACGTCACATGACCGTCACCTACACTGGTCATGTGATGTAAACAGGAAGTAGATGTCTCCTCTGCAGCTGGTTGCTTAGTAACAGAAACTCCTCTGAAGGAGGAACAGTGAAGAGTCAGAGCAGGGACGAAGAGGTGGAAGTGTTACTGACAGGAAGTGTTAGAAACAGGAAGTGTTACTGACAGGAAGTGTTAGAAACAGGAAGTGTTAGCGACGCTTTGTGTTCACCGCCGGTCGTCGAGTCATGTGACTGATGAGAACCAATCAGGAAGAGAACGTCTGCGTCCTCGTTTCCTAAAGTCTCAGGGGGGGGGAGCTTCTAACACGGGACCCGAACATGAAGAAACTAAAACAAACCTCTCTGGTGAAGAAGAGCTGACGACGTGTCAGGTCATGTGAACATGATCACATGACCTCTGCAGCAGAGGTGACACGTCACTTCCTGTCTCTGTCTGCTGCACCCGGCTGCCCCCCCCCCCCTCACCTGAACCAGGAGGAGGATCTGATGCTGTGTTGTTCAGCTGTGAAACACTAACTCTGGAGAAGCTCTGGAGACGACTCTCTGGATTTCACCTGCTGGTCTGAGAACAGCTAAGGAGTTCTGAGCTTTCTTCCACGTCTCTTCACTGAAGCTGGATGATATTTATGACGACTCCAGTGAGTCACACGTTTCTGTCAGAACGTCTTTAACCCGTTTGACGCCTGAATAAAAAGAGATGAATAAGAGGAATCAAAGTTCAGTCTCCAGGTTAGAGTCGCTCTTCACACGACCTTTAAACACAGCCGGTGAAAACAGAGACTGGTACTTTCAACTGATCCATGTGGCTCTTTTCAGACGTCACAGAATTACATGTTTATGACAATTAAAGTTTAGTTTGAAAGTTTGAATAATTGTTGTTTGCCTTGTTCTTTTGTCTCAGATTTGTTTGATGACCTGATGGAAGTGGCTGCAGAAACATCTCAAGAATAACAAGACCAAGTCCTGACTTCTGAGAAAAACCTGAATCGGAAGGACGACGTTCAGCTGCAGCCTCATTTCAGAACCGTCTGTGAACCCGTCTGAAACCGGACATCAGCTGTTGACCGAGGTTTCACAAGGACTGAAGCAAATCTATGTTTTACTCACAAGGAACACGCCCCCATCACAAAGTCAAAAGATACATCCAAAAAGGAAAAGCTAGCGTCTGTTAGCGCCTCCTGGAAGGATCATTCCAGTCTCTTCAGATGGAAATGGTTCTGATATCTGATTCTGTATATTTCTCAGTGAGGACGCGCAGGTCGTACTTTGGGGAAGAGAAGGTTCTCACTGATGCAGCCGGATTCTGAATGTCTGATTAACATCTGCAGTTTCATTTAGTTTCCTCAGATTCTGATTCTCTTTCATTACAATCGAACATTTTCAGCACAAATGTCAAGTTTAAGTTAAAATTAAATTTTTGCTTTAAAATGTTCAGTAACACCTTTTCCCGGGGACCGTAACAAACGGAAGGTCGGAGGTCAATGAAGTAATTTAATATGTTCATTTGTTTTTAACTGTGGTGATAAAATAATGAGAATTCCATTTAAAGCTGTTTGACTAAATATATATATAATTAAACATTTGTTTACCATCAATCACAATTTTGATCTTTATTTTCATTTCATAAAAGAAAAACAATATTTGTTTCTTTGTTCTATTTGAAAGACATTTAAATAGAAACGTTAGTTAGCTGGACATGCTAACATTAGCATATACATCAAAACACATTCATTACACTCTGTGATATTTGGTTTTGGAAAATTTAAAAAGACAAAATCGTTCCCAACATGAAGTTGCAGCAGCTTCAGGTTCCTCCATCCATCAGCTGCTGATGGGCCCGTCCACCGGGGAACTGAAGGTCCAGTCCACTGGGGAACTGAAGGTCCAGTCCACTGGGGAACTGAAGGTCCAGTCCACCGGGGAACCGAAGGTCCAGCAGAGTGAGGTCCTGGCGGAGGGGGACGCTGTTCTCATCGCACAGGAAGTGGCTCCGCACGCTGAGGAGGAAGACTTCCTTTGGGAGGGAGACGAGGGTGAGGATCCGGGCGGCTGCCACCTGGATGTGCTTCACCTGGGAGCCTGGAGCTGAGACACAGGGACAACATACCTGTCTGTGATTGGCTGAGAGGACACAGGTAAAGAAGGGTTGTCTGTGATTGGCTGAGAGGAGACGAGTAAAGAAGGTTTGTCTGTGATTGGCTGAGAGGAGACGAGTAAAGAAGGTTTGTCTGTGATTGGCTGAGAGGACACGGGTAAAGAAGGTTCGTCTGTGATTGGCTGAGAGGAGACGAGTAAAGAAGGGTTGTCTGTGATTGGCTGAGAGGAGACGGGTAAAGAAGGTTTGTCTGTGATTGGCTGAGAGGACACGGGTAAAGAAGGTTTGTCTGTGATTGGCTGAGAGGAGACGGGTAAAGAAGGGTTGTCTGTGATTGGCTGAGAGGAGACAGGTAAAGAAGGTTTGTCTGTGATTGGCTGAGAGGAGACAGGTAAAGAAGGTTTGTCTGTGATTGGCTGAGGAGACAGGTAAAGAAGGTTTGTCTGTGATTGGCTGAGGAGACAGGTAAAGAAGGTTTGTCTGTGATTGGCTGAGAGGACAGGTAAGAAGGTTGTCTGTGATTGGTGAGAGAACGGTAAAGAAGGTGTGTCTGTGTTTGGCTGAGAGGAGACAGGTAAAGAAGTTGTCTGTGATTGGCTGAGAGGAGACGAGTAAGAAGGTTTGTCTGTGATTGGCTGAGAGGACCGGTAAGAAGGTTGTCTGTGATTGGCTGAGAGGACAGGGTAAGAAGGTTCGTCTGTGATTGGCTGAGAGGAGAGAGTAAAGAAGGGTTGTCTGTGTTTGGGCTGAGGAGACGGTAAAAGTTTGTCCTGTGATTGGCTGAGAGGAACGGGTAAGAGGTTGTCGTGATTGGCTGAGAGGAGACAGGTAAAGAAGTTTGTCTGTGATTGGCTGAGAGGAGACAGGTAAAGAAGGTTTGTCTGTGATTGGCTGAGAGGAGACAGATAAAGAAGGTTTGTCTGTGATTGGCTGAGAGAAAGGTAAAGAGGTTTGTCTGTGATTGGCTGAGAGGAGACAGGTAAAGAAGGTTTGTCTGTGATTGGCTGAGAGGAGACAGTTTAAAGAAGGTTGTGCTGTGATTGGCTGAGAGGAGACAGGTAAAGAAGGTTGTCTGTGATTGGCTGAGAGGAGACGGTAAAGAAGGTTTGTCTGTGATTGGTGAGAGGAGACGGTAAAGAAGGTTGTCTGTGATTGGCTGAGAGGAGACAGGTAAGAGGTTTGTCTGTGATTGGCTGAGAGGAGACGGGTAAGAAGGTTTGTCTGTGATTGCTGGAGGAGACGGTAAGAAGGTTTGTCTGTGATTGGCTGAGAGGAGACGGGTAAAGAAGGTTGTCTGTGATTGGCTGAGAGGAGACAGGTAAAGAAGGTTTGTCTGTGATTGGCTGGAGAGGGACAGGTAAAAGGTTTGTCTGTGATTGGCTGAGAGGAGACAGTAAAGAAGGTTTGTCTGTGATGGCTGAGAGGAGACAGATAAGAAGGTTTGTCTGTGATTGGCTGAGAGACGGTGTAAAGAAGGTTGTCTGTGATGGCTGAGAGGAGACAGGTAAAGAAGGTTGTCTGTGATTGGCTGAGAGGAGACAGGTAAAGAAGGTTTGTCTGTGATTGGCTGAGAGGAGACAGGTAAAGAAGGTTTGTCTGTGATTGGCTGAGAGGAGACGGTAAAGAAGGTTTGTCTGTGATTGGCTGAGAGGAGACAGGTAAAGAAGGTTGTCTGTGATTGGCTGAGAGGAGACGGGTAAAGAAGGTTTGTCTGTGATTGGCTGAGAGGAGACGGGTAAAGAAGGTTTGTCTGTGATTGGCTGAGAGGAGACGGGTAAAGAAGGTTTGTCTGTGATTGGCTGAGAGGAGACGGGTAAAGAAGGTTTGTCTGTGATTGGCTGAGAGGAGACAGGTAAAGAAGGTTACATGAGTGACCACGGAGGTCAAGCTAAGATGTGAAGGAGAAGCCGTAAGGAGTTAGGAAAGGAATTAGGAAAGGACAACCAGGTTGTGAAATCTGACTCCACCTACACTCTGCATTTTAAAAAACAACTTTATAATAGCAGAAGATACGCACAAAATGTACAGTGCTTTGATATAATAAAGTTTCCTGTCCAGAATGAAATGTCCTGAGAAAAGATGTTTTCAGTTTATACAGAGGAAACATTTAATATCAGTTACTCACAGAAATAACGATCAATTTGATTGAAAATGAAAATAAAACAAACTGAAAGGATGAAATAATTTTATAATGTGAGGATTATACGAGGAGAAAAACTTCTACGGTCAGAGGATTGACATAACTTTAATATTTAGTTGTGATGATGACGTGAACTTTATGTTTGTTGTTGTTGACGTGACAGAGAAGAAATCAGACGATCATGTGATGAATCAGTTTCGGATCAGGAGAATAAAACAGCTGTTTTTTATATTTGTGTGGGTCGAACCCTCTTTCCTTTCCTAAAGGATGGTCCGATGTTTCCTAGAGGACATAAGTTAGGAAGCATTGAAGCTCCTTTCCTTGTCCTTTAGTGAATGTTCCTATTTGAACGCACCCAGTTCTCACCTGAGCTCCTGTGCAGTTTATCAGGTGGAGCACTGAGGATCTTCTCCAGAGGAACCGGAGGAACCTGAACACACGCCTGGCTGTAGCCCCGCCCACTCACCGCCAGCACACCTGGCCTGAAACACACACACAGGTTTCTATGACTGTAGCCCCGCCTACCAGCACAGATCTAACCCCATGGTTGGATGATCCTTGTACTCTCAAATTAATTGACAGGTTTATTTATATATTTATATGATTGATGCTGGGATTCAACAGTAACTACTTAATTTAAGATATTCATGTTATACATCTAAACACATTTCATCTTCTCCTCTAAAAAAGAATAAAAGATGAAAATGTATATAAAAAAATCCTTAAAGTAAAGAACAACACAATACTGTCAATATAAGAAACAGATAATATTGTGCAATCTAAATAAAAAGTCTCACATAAATAAACTTAAACGTATATTGCATTATATCAGAGCTCCAATGATTAGTGGATTCATCTGCAGTCATTTTGATTATCAATAAATCAGATAAGTAATTCTTCCGAGTCTGAACCGGTTCACTGAGGCTCTGAAGCTTTAAACTGAATAAAACAAACTGAGTTCATCACGTTGAGTCAGAGACTCCAGAAATATTTCAAATGAAAATGATCATTAGTCAGATTATAACCCTATTTATGTCTTTTTAAACAGGCCTGTGTTTGAAAAAAGGTTTTTCAGTAGTATCGATATCAAACCAAATCATCAACATCACCTGCACCTGTAAAAGCGGCGTACGGCCGTGTGGGGCAGGCAGGGGTAGCAGGGGCTGTAGATGCCGTTGGTGTCGGTGCCGAGCTCGGCGTGGCAGCGACCGCAGCCAGCGTAGGTGACGTCCCCGCTCAGCGCCTCCAGGACAGCGTCCGGCGCCGTGGAGCCGTCCAGGACCTGAGGTGCATTCTGGGAGGATGGAGCCTCCTGGAAGTGGAAGGTGGTGACGTGGACTCGGAGCTCCACGTCGCCTGGTGGAGAGAAACAATGAAACCTGAATTTGATGAAATGTAAAACACTTGTGATCAGTTTCACTTCCTGTTCTTCTTATCAGCGATACATTTGAGTTTGTGTTGAATATGAGACACGAGATAAAATAACAAAAACCTTCTCTTTACTTTTCAAACTAACTTCTGTGATTATTGATTAGTGTTTTACAGAGAATGGAGATTTTAAAAAAGTTTTAAAATCCATCAAATCAATGCACATAATCAATAATTCAACATCATATTTTAAGTTTGACTTTATTTCAGAAGAACTCTGGCTTCCATGTTAACTTCATATTCACAGATCGATCAGTGAACATGTTACAGTTATTGTGTAAACGCTGTGAAGCTCAGTTTGACATATTTCAGATATTGTAAAGTGGACGTTTAAACTTTAAACAAAATTTTCATATTCACTAAAAATCTTCTGCACAAACCGAAAAAAAGTACATTTATAAATATTGTAATTAGAACGTCATCATCATTATAAAGGAAGTGACACAAAGTGGTTCCTCACTGCCTGTGTGAAAAGAAACTGAACAAGAAGTCAACACCAAATAAAATACCACCAATGTTCTGCATCCAATAAAATCACGTCCAGATTCCCTGACGACTTCTATTCAGGGTCTGCAGTGAGTGAACATCCTTCACAGCAAAAGATTCTTCACTGTAACTGTGAAGTTTATTATTATGTTTCTTTACAGTCACATCACTGTCGACCTCACCACTGTATTTCTGAGACAGCAGCGTCTCGAGGTCCAGCTCCAGACTGCAGCTGTTTCCTCTGTGGTTGCATCGAGGTGTGAGGAAGGGCCGCGCCCGCCGGTCGCTGGGGTCCAGGGGCCGGACGGAGCTCCAGGGGGTGGAGTGCAGCTCGGGGGCGTCGGGGGTCAAACCCTCCCTCACCAGGAGGGTGTGGAAATCCCACACAACCGCTAAGATAGACACGTGTTTAATTTGAGTGAGCTGTCCCTTTAAGATTAGTGTGCGTGTCCAGTGTGTGTGCGTGTGTGTGTGTGTGTGCACCTCTGTCGCTGTTGAAGCGAGGCAGCCAGCCCACAGCAGCTCCCCACAGCAGCAGCGCCCCCTGGTGGCCGTCCGGCTGCTCCACAGACAGAACAGCTTTTGACTGAACTGCTGACCTCCAGCAAGACTCCGCCTCACTCCGCCACTCTGACACACACACAAACACACAAACGCCACAAAATCAGTAATATCTGGACAACACACACTTTGGTCTCAGGCAGAGGGAACCCCCCCACAGACTCACCTGAGCTGATGTGTGTGCGTGTGACTCGCAGCAGGGCGTGGACCAGCGTGTTGACCCTCAGTGACCTCAGGGTAGTGTAAGGGAGACGGGTCAGGTCCTGAGGGGCGGGGTGAGGCAGAGCCAGCAGCAGAGGGCGGCGCTCTCGAAGGTATCCACACAGAGAGCTTAGAGAGCGAGCATCAACAAGCTGCAGAGCTGGAGAGGGGGGGGGGCCGAGATGATGAGGTCTGAAGGATGAGCAGCTAACGACGCTTCAGCTAAGGAGGCTGCTGATTGGTTGCAGGGTGGGTTGAGTCCTACCTGGTGGCGTGCTGGAGGCGGTGATCAGTCCGAGGTTGAGCAGCTTACTGCAGAAGGTGGACTGCAGCACCGTCTCTCCTCTCCACCTGTCTTCATTCACCTGGAGTCCTGAGACAAACTCACAATTAATGAGGACGTCTGTGTCTGTCCATCGTCAGACAGAGACACGCCCACTGGAAAGGTTCAAAGTAAACAAGTCCGCTGTATTTCTCTACCTGTGATGAGCAGAACGTCTCCAGGACTCACAGTCAAAGCCCAGAATGCCGCCCGGCGCCACAGCACCACCTTCATCTCAATGCCTGACTGGTCGGTCACCACGATGGACGCCAGAGGGACGAAAGAACCCGCCGACGGGCCCGACTTCACCTTTAAAACAAAGTCACAGAAATAATCTGACAACGATGCAGCAGCTTTAAATCCTCGACTGTTTATAAATAACCATTAAGATCTGAATTGTGATGGAGAACTTGTTGTAACCTCTCACCTTGACCTCCTTCAGGTGACAGGGATGAAGCACCGCCACCAGGACCGAGTACCGCACCCCCGGTTTGTGACACCAGACCAGAGGCGTTGTGGGACCTCGGGGCCCGGCTGTGGTGCGGCCCGATGTGGCCTCAGTCCCAGTGTCTTCAGAGAGTCGAGCTTTCTTGAATCTGGGGGATTTGACAGGGGACACAGCCTCCTGGGAGCAGAGCACGCAGTCGGCTGTGACCTGGAGGACCACGCCCCCCTGCTCCACTTTTGGGGATGAGCAGAGTGGAGTGAAGAGCTCAGCAGAGGCTCCGGGTGACGATGGCTCAGGGCTGAAGAGCTCCGGTGTGCTGGAGGAAACGGACGGTGGCATTTGGGTGTGTTTTGGCGGGGTTGGAGGAGCAGGGCTGCTTGCTGATTGGGTGCTCCGCCTGCCTCTCAGGATTATAGCCTGACTCAGCGTCCAGGTGCTGAGGTACTGAGTGTTGGTGCACACCGGCTGGTATGTACATTGATGTGGAGGTTCGGGCTCTCGTGGAACTGGTTGAGCTGCAGGGAAACAGTCGTCCAGATACTCAAGAACTGAAGCCGAGCATCGATCCTCCTTTTCAAAATCCGATTCGTCATCTCGGCTCATAAATCTTGCTGCGGGTCGGTGATCATCGGAGCCCAGTTTCTTCTGGTCCGTGTTCGAGTGGCAGCTTGTCCGTGCTCGTCCTCCCGATGCCTCTTTGGGCCGATCCGCTTCAGTTGAGGCTTCGTCCTGATCAGCGTTGGTTTGATCATCTGGGACTTGTGAACTCTGCGTTAATCCATCAGCATCTACATCGTCCCTGCTGCTTCCTGCTGCGTCTGAAAATGTAGTCAATTTGTATTTTTTTTATTTAAGCACCAGTTCATGAGCATAAATATTGGAAACAAGGAACATCCGCGAGCTTGGTTTGGTGTAAAGTATAAAAACAGGAAGATCAGCTTGAAATACACAGAAGAGTTTGTTGATGTGTTCTCAACTACATATCTACAGGTATTTCTCTTCTTGATGGGTCCCTGAACGTCTCACCTGTTACAGGCCTCAGACGTCTGTCTGTCCAGGTGAGCTCCAGGTGTCTCCACCCAGCAGGGGGCCGATCCTCAGACTCGTCCCCAGCTTCAGACACAGAGGCCGGGTCAGAAGAGGGGGGAGGAGGAGCCCCCAGGAAGACGTGGATCTTTGACCGCTCACACATGCTGAGAAGATAAAGGTTTATTCACATGTTCATTTATTAAGTTTGTTATGTGAACAGTTTTCACTTCATTGACTTGTGTCGTAAAACATGAAATATATATTTTCATATTTCAGATATCGGAACAAAAATACATTAACAAAACTTCAGTTCATTATTTCACAGGAGAGCGACGCCCACAGACACGCCCAGCCACTCACAGGTTGCGTCTTCACGTTTGAACTCTTTATTTAACATTATTTTACTTTCCTGTGAGGCTACAACCAACAGCTGGTAAACTTAGCTGAGTGTAAAGAAACCAGACTCTAAATAAAGATGGATGTCATGATGGCTCTCGATCGCCCCCTGGTGGCTCCTCCTACTCCTCCATGTTAGCAGATGGAACATGGATCAGTTTGGTTTTAATTAGTTATTTGATGATATAAAAACAGGCTGAGATGTCATGATTGACAGCTGAGGCCCACTCAGGATTGGTCCAGCGTGTGTGTGGGGTGTATTTACAGTCTTTTGTAGAAACAGCTAAACATACAGACTGGTACCAGCACGGCGTTTAGAGAGAGATGGAGTTCTGATTGGTTCACAGGATTCACAAGCTCAGGTGGTTCCAACAGAGCCGTGTACGTCAGCGTCTCGACGCCGCGGCTGCTGGGGTCTTTTCGTCTGTTACAAATGTCTGCAGGTGCAGTTGAATGAAAAGATAACGTTCTTTGATAGTTACCTGCACTAATGATAAGATCTACCTTGAATAAAGCCAAGCAGCTGAACCTCTGTCTTAAAGAAGCTAGAGTTCTGGATCATTCCACGGCACTGTTAGAGAAAACTGAGCTGAACAACATGTCAGACAAAAAAACAATAACCAGGCCACAAACGTTCATTCCTCTGCAGAGCTCCACCAATCAGAGGAGAGGATGCTGGGGGAACACAGTCAGGACACAAACAAGCAGCTGCTTTCAGACTGGGCCGACCGGCTCAGCAGGTTGGTTCAGACTCCTGAGATCCTCCTCCCCGGTGCTGAGAGGTGAACTCTGCCTGCTGCTGCCCCCGGGTCAGCAGGTTGGTTCAGACTCCTGAGATCCTCCTCCCCGGTGCTGAGAGGTGAACTCTGCCTCTGAGCTGCTGCCCCCGGGTCAGCAGGTTGGTTCAGACTCCTGAGATCCTCCTCCCCGGTGCTGAGAGGTGAACTCTGCCGGCTGCTGCCCCCGGTTCAGACCCGGTAAACACAAATCAGTTTGAGCCCTTTTTAACAAACGACTGAGACAAGCAGCTGTGGACACTGTCCACATACTTTTGGCCATTCAGCATAATTAGGAACAGACAAATCTTGATAATTTCATCAACACCATAAAATTGGGGAAAATTCACTCCCTGGTTGCCATGGTGATATCATCATATAACTAATTAAAACCAAACTGATCAGAAACAGGAACTTTAACTACTTAGATTGTTTTGTTTGTTCCATGTCCCATCTCCTAACATGGAGGAGCTATACTGCAGCCAGACACCAGGGGGCGATCGAGCCATCACGTCCTCCATGTTTATTTACAGTGCGTGTGGACGACACAAACCTCTGATGTGTCCACAGCTTCAGTCCTCGTCTCTGAGCGTCTCGTGTTACAGCCGCTCTGCTTCCTGCTGCCATCAGCCGAGAGGAGAACTGGTCCCAGCAGCAGGACGAGAGGAGAACTGGTCCCAGCAGCAGGACGAGGAGAACTGGTCCCAGCAGCAGGACGAGAGGAGAACTGGTCCCACCAGCAGGACGAGAGGAGAACTGGTCCCAGCAGCAGGACGAGAGGAGAACTGGTCCCAGCAGCAGGACGAGAGGAGAACTGGTCCCAGCAGCAGGACGAGGACCTCCCGCCTCCACCCGGCGTTCAACCTGCAGCACGGAGATGCTGTTTGATCCTGGGTTCTATCACTGATTAAACCTGGAGACTCGACATTACTAACACTGTGTGAGGAACCAACTGCAGAGCAACAAGACATTCAACCTGCTTCAACTAGCGCCCCCTGGAGGGCGCAGAGGCCACTACAACCACAATACAAAAATAACGATTTTCAGTGACTTATCTGGTGTTTTAAATATGAGACAGTGATTTAAAAAGGTTACAGCTCTCGAAAAAAACATAATTTTGATTAAAAACTGTAAATACTGAGATATAAAGGTGATTGTAAGTCTTATGTTACTTTATATATTTATCTTTATTCGTCTTATATGTCTGGACCAATAACTAATCTTCTTTGTGGTAAGAATGATGTGATAAAATCATTCAAAGGACTTTGGAATTATTTTATAATTACATACATTTATAAAACAGTTTGATAATTTCATATTTTCCTAAAAAGTTAAAGAGCAAACAGGTCTGAATTTTGACATGAATGAGAAATTTAATTTAAATTTTATCTCTACAAACATTTCATGGTCATAAAGATTTTTTTTCTGACTAAATTTAAATAAATAGAATAATGATTTGATATTGAGTCTAAAGTCAAATCTAAAATCTAAGATGTTCAGAACAGAATCCGATGAAGTGAGTTCAGGCTCGAGGTCAGGTGACCTGTATGCTGACGTCAGCATGTCTGTGTTATTGTAATAACTCTTTTAAACACTTTCAAACACGAACAGTGAATTTATTAAACTTCAGATTCACGTTCAAGTTCACGAGACTGGCTGCATGTTTTACAGTGTAATTGCAGTTTGGATGAACAGTACAATTAATTACTACAGTACTAATTTGTATAAAATAAAAAAGTATTAACTCGTAAATTAAAATCATTTCACCTTGGGTTCCACTGCTTTATCGACACGTGCTTTTATTTTGGACGATGGAACCGGAAGTTTAATGTGTACCGCTGCTAGCAGGCTTGATGCTAACAAACTTTAAACATGAAATTTGAAACTTTAAAAACGCGCAAAATGCGTCGAACACGTCCGTGTGTGCGTGGTTAGCTTGTTAGCTTGTTAGCTTGTCTGGCTCCGCTGAGCTGGACCGTTCAGTCCGCTGTGCGGTGCTAGCCTTACGCTAAGCTAGCGTGTAGCTAACCTGTCAGCGCGTTGTTCCGTTGACTGGTCTCGTGCCGCTTTGTGCGGGTTAAATACGCGGAGCTCACGCGCACGGCGGCCACGCACGGCCCGGTGTAACAGGAAGAGGCTGCGGGAGGAGGAGTCGCAGCTGCGGGACAACTTTCCCGGCTCCATTTCCTTACTTCTCCCGCACAGTCCTGCTCCGACCCCGCAGCTCCTTCACCGTCACCGGGTCCAAAGCCCACAAGCCTCCGCCATGTACCGGTACCTCGGAGGGTTCCTCACCCGGGGAGCGGCCCTGGCCTCGGGCAGCACCGCCGAGTCCGCGCTGCCTGCCGCCGCGGCTCTGCTGCGGCACCGCGGCTACAGCCAGGCCGTGGACCGGGACGACGACCCCAACTTCTTCACCATGGTGGAGGGCTTCTTCGACCGGGGAGCCGCTATCGTGGAGGACCAGCTGGTGGCGAACCTGAAGACCCGGGACAGCCCCGAGCAGAAGAAGAAGACGGTCCGCGGGATCCTGCGGATCATCAAGCCGTGTAACCACGTCCTGAGCGTCTGCTTCCCCATCAAGAGGGACAGCGGCGAGTGGGAGGTGATCGAGGCGTACCGGGCTCAGCACAGCCAGCACCGGACCCCCTGCAAGGGAGGTGAGCACCGGGGGGCACCGGGGGGCACCGGGGGGCACCGGGACGCACCGGGGGGCACCGGGACACACCGGGACGCACCGGGGAGCACCGGGACACGGCACACTGTAACTCTATAACTCTGCATTATAACTTCATATAGTACAACACTACACGTCACTGTTACGGGATATTATCACATTATATACTTTGTGTTATAGAACATTATCACAACAGGAGGTAGAAAGTACATGACCGGAATATTTAGATGATTTATACAAACATGCTCAATGTTAATACAAGAGAACACACGCACGCACACGCTCACACACACACACACACCACACTCACACACCCACAGCACACGCACACGCACACTGGCTCTCCTCACTCACAGAAAACAGATCGACTGGGTTTCATGTTTTTATTACAACCAACTAAACAACTTAATGAACCTTAAAAGCCCAACACACCACGTCTTCCTCTTCACAACCATCTCCCTCGTGTAGTGGACCCTGGTTCTGGGGCCATGTCCAGCTGAACGGCTCAGACTCTGGGTTTCACTTGGTTGCTCCTCGGTTTCTCTCCTCAAGCCACTGATAAGACGACAAGAGAAAAGAAACCCAAACTCCAGACATGAGAACATCTGTTGAGCTACCACATCTGTTTCTGTCCAAACCTGTTCATACACAACACAACACTGCCGACTGGTGCAGACCTGACCCGACAGAACCTCATGTAAACAGCAGGAAGCATTGGGTGTGTTAACAGACCAATCAGGAGAGAGACCTGGCTCCTCACACCCCCACAGTCCACCACCTTCCACAGCTGCTCTCAGCTGAAACCATCTCTGCATCATTTTCAACTCATTGAATACTTTGTGTTGATGCTGCTCACACATGACTTAAAAAAGTTCATTCAGTAAAAGTTGAACGAGCCCATTAAAGCACAGGTGAGATTCCATGTGTTCAGAAGGATCTGTGAGAGTTCGGCTCCAGCTGCTAACCTCACGTCTCGACTCTGGAGGATTCCCCTCCTCACACGTGGCCTTTGACTTCAACTCTGTTATCCTGTTTGAGTTGACGCTCCAGGTCATGAACACGTCAGCACAAAGGGATATTTGAGTTTTCAATCCGTGACTAAAACACCAGTAAACAGACAAGTTTCCATGGACACCATTATTACGATATTAACCAGGTTAACACAATAATCTGAATAAGACTCTGACATGTATGATGTTCTGATTAATTTAACCTGAATAAGATCTCAGAATAATCAGATTAAGTGGAGTATTCTGACCTTAGTCCCATTATGTGGACACGTTAGCGTCTTCATTACAACGTCCTGTTTGAGTTTCCACAGCATTGTGAGACATTGACATGCGACAGTTACCATCTGGTGACATCACACCTGGGTTTGAACGAGATGGGCAAATAACCAGGAGTTGGAACTTTTGTGGAATTAGAAAGAAAACACTTTGCGGGAACATCAGTCTTGTGATGTAGAGAATGCAATGTTGATGTCAGTCATTAGACTCTAACATGTAAATATGAATTAATATTCTACTAGCAACTCAGGTAAGCATCAGATGAATGTGTTATTGTGAATGAGATTATTGTGTCCATGTAGAAGTCGTCAGTCGGACACTTCAGTCCGAACAGCAGGATTACACCGAGTGAGAGAGTTAACACAGTGTATTACGTAATGCACATGGTTCTGTGCGTGCTTCGGAGCGGGAGGCTCAGTGGTGAAGTTCCCTCCTCTGACAGGAATGTTGACAGTCCGGTTGTGTGTGTTTGTCTTGTCGCTGTACAGTCACTTGCCTGTTGTCCTGAATCTGGAGGTTAATATGAGACCTGGTGGAGGAGGTGACGGGTGTGGTTGTGATGAATCATTAAGACAAAGTAAACGTATTAAAATCCAATGTTTGGAATGTGAAACTGTTTGTACTGTCCCTTTAGCCGAGGATCTGACTCCACCCAGACTCACTGCGCGTCTCTTCTCACGCCGTCTCTGACTTCCTCCTCGGACTCTTTACACTTGATTCCTCTCCTTGTCCTGATGCTTTCTACTGATTTCTACTTTCTCTTCTCATCTTTCATCGGTACTTTCCTTCCTGTTTCCTTCTGTCTTCACGGTTCTTATTCATCTTTTCTCTCTGCTGCTCTCAAACCAAATAATCTGGATTTAGACTCTACCTCTTTGTCTGTATAAATGGAGTCTGTCAGTGAAACAGAAAAAGAAAAGCTTGAGTGTCCGACCTGCAGCTGTGTTGTGCGGTTTCCCTGCAGCGGTCTTTCACAGTGATGCGTGTGAAAAGCTCTGTGCGTTGGCACCGCTCAAACTCAGTTGCTCAACATTTGAGTTTTCCATGCAGACACACACAGAGGCTGTTTTACTGAGAGTTCATGACTGAGTCAAAAACCCTGAACTATGTTGCATCTTGCACTTTCTGTTCCCTCATGTCGATATGGACATTTGAGTGCGAACATGAGCTCAAGACATTTTTATGTTGTATTCGGCATTTTAAAATTCATCAGTAAAAAGCTTTTGTGTGTCTAACACAGTCAGTTGCCAACATGTGTCTCAGGACTCGTTCACACCTGGTTGGGTTCAGAGCTTCAGACTCTTCAGTTCAGTCTGAACCTGAACATCAGGTGTGAACGGTTCCTCAGAGCAGAAGAGGTGTTCTGGGTCTGGATCCAACTGAACCTGGTTCTGTTCCAGACTGAAAACACTTGTTGGATAGTTTGGACTTTGGACCAATCACAGGAAGTAGAGACAGAATTAAACAGAAGAAGAAGAAGCAGCTGCAGTCTTCACCTCCGACGATATAATGTTTGAACCACGAGGACGTTCAGTTGGTGCATTTGAACTAGTGTGGAGTACTGTGGAGTACTGGGGAGTACTATAGTACTGTAGTACTGTGGAGTACTGTGGAGTACTGTAGAGTACTGTAGCTATGTAGTACTGTGGAGTACTGTGGAGTACTGTGGAGTACTGTGGAGTACTGTAGCTCTGTAGTACTGTGGAGTACTGTAGCTCTGTAGTACTGTGGAGTACTGTAGCTCTGTAGTACTGTGGAGTACTGTAGTTGTGTAGTACTCTGTAGTACTGTGTAGTACTGTAGCTCTGTAGTACTGTGGAGTACTGTAGCTCTGTAGTACTGTGTAGTTCTGTAGTACTGTGGAGTACTTATTGTAAGTCGCTAAATGTACTGTACTGTAGTACTGGGGAGTACTGTAGTTCTGTAGTACTGTGGAGTACTGTAGTACTGGGGAGTACTGCGCCTGAAGGTGCTGATAGTAATATCATCATGATGTTACCATGGCAACCAGATGAAGCTTCATTCATTTCCTCCATTCAAAAAGAAAGACTACTACCCCCCCCCCCTGACAACACGCCCCCGTCTACACATACGACGAACTCCCCCCCAGACACAACACTGCAGACAAACAGCCCCTCGACTACATCAGAGACCAACAGTGAAGCTTCGGACCGAGAGGAACACAGTGAAGCTTCGACTCGACGAGGAACCAACACGTGAAGCTTCGGACTCGGAGAGGAACCAACACGTGAAGCTTCGGACCGGAGAGGAACCAACACGTGAAGCTTCGGACTCGGAGAGGAACCAACACGTGAAGCTTCGGACTCGGAGAGGAACCAACACGTGAAGCTTCGGACTCGGAGAGGAACCAACACGTGAAGCTTCGGACTCGGAGAGGAACCAACACGTGAAGCTTCGGACCCGGAGAGGAACCAACACGTGAAGCTTCGGACTCGGAGAGGAACCAACACGTGAAGCTTCGGACTCGGAGAGGAACCAACACGTGAAGCTTCGGACTCGGAGAGGAACCAACACGTGAAGCTTCGGACTCGGAGAGGAACCAACACGTGAAGCTTCGGACTCGGAGAGGAAACGTCTTTCAAAGCAGGAGAATGAGTTTGTTGTTGTGTGTTTCAGGTATTCGTTACAGTACAGACGTGTCTATAGACGAGGTGAAAGCTCTGGCCTCGCTGATGACGTACAAATGTGCTGTCGTTGGTGAGTGTAACACACACACACACACACACACACACACACACACACACACACACACACACACACAAGTCATTTCTCTCTGTGTTGTTTGAAGTGTTTGGTTCTGTTCTTGAATTAAGTGAATTTGTTCCAGATGTTCCGTTTGGTGGAGCCAAAGCCGGAGTGAAGATCAACCCAAAGAATTATTCTGTGAGTTCAGACACGAGCTCTCTTCACTCACTTCACTCATCCAACATGTCGGACCAGAAAGAGCTGAGCTCGGACTACGATAGATTTGAACAGATTTGAGACGGAAGAGAAAACAGATGATGTTTAAATCGACATTAGTACAGAGCTGTCTTCTTCACATGAATGAACAAGAAGCAGGTGGTCATGTGTTTATGATGCAGTGGAGGCACAAGTTGTGACATCAGCAGGAATTCAATACTGTGGATTAAACCTCTGAATGTGATGATTAGTTTTTGTCAGTAAAGACGAGCAGCTCTTTAAAATGTTGTGTCACTGGAAATCAAACAGTTTGGAAACGACTGTAATGATTTGAAATATATTATCCTCGGATGATTCATTGTTAATATTACGAAATAATATTATTCAGAAACTTTTCAAATATAAGCTTGATGGGGACCTCTGCTGGTCAGTTAGGGAAAGCACTGTGTACTGACCCGTGTGGATGTTTGGGGCCTAAAGCCAATAACATATTGGGAGTAATACATTTCAGATATTATAGCAGCTGATATATATTTTTCATCAAAGTCAAAAGACAAAGAAATGTTATTGAGGTTTGATGTTTTACAGTTTAACCATAAACTGTTTTAATAATAATTTAACACACAACAACCAAATATATAGAACTTGAATTAAGAAAATGAACAAAGTTTTTATATTTCTAGATTGTTTACTCTCATCATATCAGTGGGGCTGTTGTTGTTTTAATGTGTCTGACTTTTACTTCAGGAAAGAATTTGATCACTAAAAGTGAAACAAACCACCAGAGGCAGAAATCCAAGGTTCCTGTTCCTCAACGTCTGTTGGTGCTGAAACTAAAAGGATCCGACTCTTTAACAGAACTCCGTCTTTGTGTGACTCCGATCATCATGTCGTCGGACACACAACCACGATCTGTCAATCATTTACACCTGAAAACACACACACACACACACACCACACACACACACACACACACACACACACACACACACAGTTTCTGCTGAGCCCACAGTATTCACTCTCTCTCTCTCCAACATGATGACTCAATACATTTCTCTCTCTCTCTGTTCACAATGATTCCCGCTCTCTCTCGGTCTCTGGTTGAATTCTGGGTAAACGTTTGCTCGACCTTTGCTCCGTCTCATTTTCTCTGCAGCAAAACACATCAGTCCCGCTGACCTCTGACCTTTAACCTCTGACTTTCTCACGTGAATTAGATTCAGTTTAAACGGACGACACATGTCCAATCGGGTCTCATTCACAACAAGTCAGTGTGATGTCATCAGTTGTTCAGGACGACTGTGTATAAAGACAATCGATGACGTCCATAACGATCAGTGACGGTTTGTTTGTTCAGGACACTGAGCTGGAGAAGATCACCAGGAGGTTCACGATCGAACTCGCCAAGAAAGGTTTCATCGGTGAGTGAATGACCGATACAGAAACTATTTTCTTTTTCTCTTTCTCCAGAATTAATTTCGATTTTGAGCAAAAACAAAATCCCCTGAATTCAGTGCTTCAGCAGTTTGTTGTCTTCATGGTTGTTCTGCTCTGCAGGACCTGGTATCGATGTTCCTGCCCCCGACATGAGCACCGGGGAGAGGGAGATGTCCTGGATCGCAGACACCTACGCCACCACCATGGGATACTTGGTGAGTCTCCGCTCTCAATATCACAAAGTTCCATCATTTCCCTCAGTATTGTCTTTATTGATCTCTTCCACCTTCAGGACATCAACGCTCACGCCTGCGTCACTGGGAAACCCATCAGTCAGGGAGGGATCCACGGCCGCATCTCTGCCACCGGCAGAGGCGTCTTCCACGGCATCGAGAACTTCATCAACGAGGCGGCGTACATGAGCCAGCTGGGGATGTGTCCCGGCTTCCAGGACAAGACCTTCGTCATCCAGGTACCAACCCTCCTCTTCATCCTTGAGGGAGGGGGAAAAACTCTTTTTAAAAATGAACATATATTTGTCAGTTTCAGCTTTTGAAATAATATCCACTACATTGTTTTTTTCCAGCCAACAGTCCACAACCATTTTCCAATATAATAAATTTACTATTATTTTAGTTTAAAAAAAAACAAAAACGAATTATCACTAGATAATCTGACTGCTCTGCATTCATCTGAACCTTCTGAGGTTGGTCTTCATCTTCAGAGACCAGAACAAACGTCTCCTCCTGCTCCCTCCATTCTTCCTCATCAATCTTTCCATCTCCTCCTCTTCATCAGAATGCTCAGTGACTCATTCAGCAGATGAGTCACATGTGACCCACAACCTCAGGATTTGAATCCTGACGCATTCTTTGACATTTGGTTCATTAATTCTCAAACGGGTCCAGAGCTCAGGTCTCAGCTGCTGTGACGTCAGGAGGATGTTTATCTGCAGATTTAAAACATCAAGGCTAACATGCTAACATGCTAATATGCAGCAGGTATGAAGTGCTTGTTTATATCAACCAAATTAGAACTGCCACAATAAGAGGATTTATAGATTATTATGAGTCCGTTTTTGTTCCAGATATTCAGTTTTTCTCTGAACTGAATATTTGTACAGTTTTATAGAACAATTCAAATATCAATTAAAAAGCCCTTAACTGTTCAATGGACATATTCCCATATTGACCTGATGGCTGCGCTAGATGAGATGTGAGGATCATAAACGTCTGAACCACCGATCATAATCCTCTCCTCCTGCCTGATGTCAGTGCTGCGGGTTGACTGTGCCCT